>JANHGN010003629.1:0-12672 GCA_024605025.1 Megaceryle maxima | reverse complement strand
CCCCCTTGTCCTATCACAGGGCACAAGTGAGAAGAGGCTGTCCCTTTCCTCTTGACACTCAGCCCTCATATATTTATGAACATTTATCAAATGGTTTGAAGTTTTTTTTCAAAAACCAAGAAAACAACCAAAATGAGAAGCTGGGTTTGCTTTTCAGAAATTCTTTTATGCCTCTTATCCAAAAGTTTGTATTCTTTTTTGCAGAGTCTAGAAATTTTTCCCCTTTGTCTACTATGATTTCACTTTGTTGCAACATAATGTTTTTGCTGCCAGCATATTTGTTTCAAAAGGTCTTTTAGTCAACATAAGGAGCAGGGGTGTTTTTTTTCCTGTATGCCAATCCACAGAATTAACAGTGAAAATAAAATACAAATCAGAGGCTTATAATTTGAACTGAAAGCTTTAAATTTGAAACTTTGAAATTAATCATGACAGGTTTTTCTGACTGTATCAATCTTTCTGACAGCATGGTTTCCAGCCCTATTCTTTACAGACGGTATAATTTCACAGGGCAATACACAACTCTGCTTCTCCTGCACACTTGATCTTCAAAGTTCATTTCTCACAAAGGACTAACTTTATCAACTGTTGAGATTTTTTTTTCTCCCCATTGAATAAGAACTTCTATTGTAGCCTGAAAATGTCTGTCCTGATGCTGTCTTGATGTGTACTTTGTATGCAAGTGAACTCATACTTAGGCTGAAGGACAACAGTGTTAGAACTTCTGGAATAAACTGTTTCTGTTAGACCTTGTTTGCTCTGCTGAGACAGCCAAAATCTTCAAAACAATTTACTTAATTCAAGAAAAGAGAGTTGCCTCTTACAGGCCCTAGATTTAGAGTAAAGGTCAGGAAAAACAATATTGTCAGATGTGCAGCTTGCAGGCAGCCTACACACGCACTACATCAGAATAGTAAAGAATGTGTGCAAGAAAGTTTAAGGTACAAGAGACCTGACATTGCTTTGTCTTAACCTGTAGACGTCAAATAATGCAGTCATATTGGTGACTCTGATGCAGAAAGAAGCTATACAGCTTCTGATGACCACATACTACTTATACAGCTCTGTAAAAATGTCCTGATTACAGCTGATACCTCTATCATTAAGCTGACACTATGTTTATTGACATTTCTTCCAAATCCACATGAAGCATAGTTCCTGGATCTGTCCCATGCCATAATGGTACTACTCATGTAAGTAAGATTATGAAAAGCTAGCAAATTGCAATAACTTTCAGTATTTAATTCCTAATCAACAAAAAGAGAAATTAATTTCAGAAACTATACAAGATGAGTAGCAACAAATAAAATGCTCATATTAAATCATACTTATGCTGTAATGTATAAATTAAGGAAATACGAATTTTTAACTTTCTGAACTAAATGTATTTTACATAAACTCCCATTCTTATGATAATAAATGCACATGAAAAATACACTATCATATAGATGAATGACTTGTATAGCCATACCATTGATTGTCATTCAAAGTGAGGATGAAAATTTTTAGCATTTAATACTAATAGTACTGGTATTCCTTCCATATAACAAGTATAATCTGTCAACTGCTATTTAATTGTTATTTAAACTATTTTAGAAATCAACCTTGCTCAAGTGATACTAGTAGTGGTGGTCATAATGGATGCACCTGGTCATGAAGGCTGCATCCAGCTTGAAGTGGAATATAAACATATTTCTACTTCTCTCTTACAAGCAAAGTGCACAGCTCAATTAGTGACAAGTTGTCAACTGTAACTGAAATCATAAAGACAAACTTTTTGTCCAAGAAGCTGAATTATGTACAACGTACATTGAATTGATGCAGTATGTACATATGAACAAAATATATATGTATTTCAGTGAATGTGTTTTCTTGGGTTTGTACTTTATTTCTTTCTCTAGCAGTAGGTATCTCAATTTACCAGATATACTAAAAACAAACAAAAATCCCACAACAAAATCATACTTAAAAGTGTTAAAATTGTGAAACAAGAATTAATATGATGGATAAGCTTTATATTTAAATAATTTCTGATTAACAGAGATTTACACACTGGCAGTCTATGTTGCACACAGGTGCTGGTCAAAAACTGGAAAATAGCAATATATATTACAATAAGCAATATAAAATACTGCAATAGCAACATAATAGAATAAAAAATTCTGAGTAGTAAGGTGGTCTAGAATTAAGAAATAAGACTATGAAATAGGAGAACTAGCTTTATTTTTAGGTTCTGGTGGTGAGGTTTTTTTAATTTATTTTTTGTGGTGTTTTGTTGTTGTTTTGTTTGGGTTTTTTTATACACATAACCAGGAGCAAGCACATTATTTCTATGATAGACGTTGTGTCTGTCCTCCATGAAAACAGTATTTTACAGCAACAATATTTAATAACATTGCTAAATAGCTTGCAATTTGGAGTCATTTCTAAAACAGGCAAAATTATGCACATCACGCCCAAGACTATTATGACCTTAGTATTCTGAAGACATAATAAACACAGAAAAGAAAAATAATCTGCAACTCTCTTTGCCCAAATTAAAGAAGATTCAAATATAAGTGTCCATTAATGAAATAGATTTTTAATAAATTACAGACACTTGTTATTTGAAAAAAAATAAACAAAGCAAAACATTTTATAGTTTATTGTTCGAATCGGTGATACTGTATGAATTATACAGTTAATTTGCTTGCCTTGTTTAACTCAAAAGGCAAAATCCTTAAACATGTTTTTAATTACAAATTCTGTAAAGCATTTAAAATCACCAAAGTTCCCACTCTGTAAATCCAAACCAAGGAGATTCAAAATAGTAAATGAAAGCTGAATTAAAGATACAGCCAGCTGTTACCTTGAAGGTGATAATCAGAGTAATATATTCACTAAATTGATTAGAACCTAGCAATTTGTCATATTTAAACCACTAGGAAGGAAAACAATGCAGACACATTAATTAATCAGATAGTTAATTTAATCTTTGTACAGGAAAAAAATAAAACAACTCAGCTTGTTTACCTTTTTTCAAGGATTCACTTTAATATCTACATCCTGATAAATCCTAGGCAAAAACATAACACTGGCTTGAATTTTAAGATATTGAATATATACTATAAAAGCATCCAAGATGTAATTTATTTTTTTTAATTTCAAGAGCTTTATTATATTAGAAATCTCAGATAATAACTTTCTCTTCATTTCAACTCAAATTTCCAACATGATTGATCTGTGTTTTAGACTAAAATGACTGACTATGGCAACAGGTGAGAGGACCACAGAGCCCTTGGCTCAGTTCTATTTGTTGTAAGACAGCATATTATTTAATTAAACAGGCATCTTATCAGATATGAATAATTTTCTTGGACTAATATTACTACCTAATGAAGACTAAGTGACAGAAAGCATGTTTCTGGTATTTAGTTTTCAGGAAAATGTTAAATTCAAGACCCTGTGTTGAAGTTTTTTATTTGTTTGGTTTAAATAGTTGTAAATCAGTGCTACTGATTTGGCATGGAAACACTATATAACCTGAAAGCTTCACAATGCTTTCCATGATAAGTCAAGGAGTTCTGATAAAGTTAGAGATGCTTACAAGAGTCTTTTTGTTACGTAGTGTTAAAATGTTATTAAGGTATAACTGTGATAATATACACTCCTATTACATCATTTCAACAGCTGTAAAAAAACACAAAACCAAAAAATAAACCACACACACAAAAAACCAAATCCAGCAGTTCTTAGAACACCAGCTCTTCAGCTTGGGTTAAAGAAAAAAGTCATAATTCACAACAGGAAGAATAGATTCTAACTATTTAATATACATTAAATGCCCATCCCTCAGGTTACTTTTGTTAATTATGATTTCCAGTATATGTAGGTAAACCAAGAGGTAAAAGTAAGTCATTTTTAGTCTCTTACTATTAGTGTGTACTACAAACTCAGCTATTTAATGTTTAAAGGACACATTATGCTTTCTAAACTATAAATCTGTATGTAAGTTTCAGATAAGCATTTAAAGTATGTCAGAAAGAAAGAAAAATAAAAATCTAAGGTATACTTAAAAAAAATAAATCTTAGCTACAGATTGATCTCATCTCTTACCTTCACTTTTTCACAATGGCAGCCATATTTTTATGACTTCATAAAAGGATAATGGCAAACAGAAACAGTTGCATAAAATACTACATAACTAGAGCAATACATGTCCAGCATGATATTTACAGTTCTCCAATACAAAAAAAACCCACAGAGTAAGATTTCCAAATTATTTGGGCTTTTTTCCATTCCTCTAAGACTCCGAATGCAGGTTCATTATGGCAAAGTTTAAAATAACTTAGAAGTCCTCCCTCCTCCTTCCCCCATCACATTAAAAACACAAACATTATTTAAAGGGAAAGAACACTAAAGAAGAAATCAATTTTAATAATATTTCAACTTTATGCATTCTGAAGCTCACCATCAAAAACAAGAATTATGGAGAGTTTCTCTGAAACAACTTCAGATTCCTTACGTATGCTTAGAAAGAATTTTCTCTATTTCATGTTCCCATTCACTGTTCCATAAGAGTTCACCTTAAAACACCTTGTGATGTTTCTTGCTGCGACAGAAAGGACTGTATGAATGAGGTAATATATGAAAAAAACCAAAACAAATAGGAAAGAAACAAAGGTGAAAGGGTAGAACAAGGCTTAGTTATAGCCAAACAGCATATGTACTTCACTATGAAATTAAACATAATTGTTCATAAAAAAGATTTTGCAATATTTTGATTTTCACTGGTTCCAAAGTTTCTACTTTTATTTTTCTCAACTTAAGCAATAGATATTGCTCAGTGTCAGTGTATTTGCACTCAGTGTACTTCACTGATTCTGTATTTTGAACTTTTACACTTTCTGCTTTAGTGTTGCTGACTCAAACAAAAATTGGACTTACTAGCTTTAAGAAAAAAAAAAAGGAATTTAATTTTGAAAAAAAGATTTTGTCAAAGCAAAGTTTTATCCACATTTCATATCTGCTTTCATGTAACAGGATCTTTGAATCTACATTTTCCACAGGAGTTAAATAACAAATAACTTGACTGAGCCTAACAAAAACCAAAATAATCTCCCAAGATTAAAATAAATGGATGTCTTCCTTCAGAGATCACTTATCAAAATGTTTGTAAAATGTACTTGATTTACTTTCACAAGCAATGAAGCTACTAGCTAACTGTATGATTGAGGTGACACAATCACTAATACCACCAAAACCTAAGTCTTCTAGACTTCTTCTATTCCGTATCCTCAGACCTAAGACAATGCATACAATTTTTTTTTTCTTTTTACACTTGATTACAATGAATTTAATTAGAATGAGAAAAGACTGAATGATAAACATCATGCATGAAGTGTAACACCACAGACTTGCCCAGCACAGGTTTGTGCTTGTGACAAAAGCATCTAACATAAATCTACAATCATTACCTTCTTAAGCCTTAGCAGTACAAGCTGCAGCAGAGCAATTCTAAAAATGTAACTATTTAAGTGTGATAATGAAGTGCAGACACTGAGAAGTGGTACAAATATGGCTTACATCACCTGGAACTTTATGTAAAACAGTGTTTGCAGAATATTATGTCTTTGAGATAAATTAAAGCAGTATAAGGTCTGTATATCAATGCAATACACCTGTTCTTCTTAATTCACTAACATTGTTTTATAAAAAAAAGAATAAGACATGGCCTTGCCAAATGTATCAAGTCTTACTTTGCTAAACATTACTTTGTCGACTATCCATGATTTCTCTGAAGAAGTAGTGTATTATCCTGAAACAAAAGAACTCTGCAGGCTCCATGCCTCACAGCTATACCACACCATGTTTAGCTTTTCAACATATTCCAAGAAATATTTTCTTGGAAGAACTATGTTCCAGAAGCAATTTATACTGTTTCCTGTCTATAGCAATTTCCAGAGTATATGAGCCTCAATTCAAGTAAAAAATAGACACTTTTGTATAGAAGGTAAATATTAAAGCATTTAATCTATTACCTAAACCTACACACTCTTAATAACTTCAATTAAAAAATTATGACTAATTACGATACCTAAAATATTTTAAAGGGATTTAAGCAATAAGAAGCAAACAAACAACATGGCTACACTTTACTGCTTTTTTTTCTTCCAATCAGCTACTCTTATATACACAGGATTAGCTGTCTTCAGAGCTAAATTCAAATTTAAATACTCTGGCACATTGATAAATATGGCCAAAGCTTGTGAAGTCTCACAAATACAGAGACGGAAAGATCAAGAAATGAACCACACACAGGTAAATAAGGCCAGGGCCTGATATAAACCATCAAATGCTATTCACCTATTTAATACATATTTTTGAAATAAACATGGAAATAATAGCTTTCAAACACTTGAACCTATCCTTCTGAGATAAGGCTGTCAAAATAAAATGTTAAAAACATTTGTGATCAGAAATTAAGAATTCAGACATATATTAAAGAAAAAATAAATTACTATTTATGCACAAGATACAATTTGATTACAAAATTTGGAGGGCGTGGACATGGTAAAAGATTTAAGGGGTTTAGGTATGATTGGAAATCTTATCTTTGTGGAAAAAAAAATTAAATTGTAGCAAGTATCTTGACTATATTTTTCAAAAAATGCTGATGTTCCACTCTTGATGAAGAGACAGAGCTAGTACCTTGTTTTGACTAAACTAACAAACAACTAAAGTAAATCTAAGTTTCTAACATCAATGGATGCTCCCAGGATCAAATCTATTGATTGTTATACATTTATTTCTATGATAAGGTTTTCAGACCACCCGATTTGTCTAGACTATATAAAATGAAATAAATTACGGCAATTTGGGCCAGGTCTTGGGTGCAGTTCAGGAAGACTGTATTTTTTCTACCTTTAAACATTTCTCTGTAATAATAAAAATAACAACATACTTGTGATCTGAACCAATTTTGAAACGGAAAACACCAGCCCAGAATGCTCAGTGGTTCCAGAAGGCAAACGAAACTGAGTTAAGAAACTAGTATTTATACCTTTTATTTCCTCAGACCTTTGTCCACTTTCTTAAAATGCTTAGTGCAATGCTATTAAGAACAATTTGATGAGATCAAAACCACTTCAAGAGGAGAAATCTAAGAAATTTTAATCTAAGTTATTATTTACTGAAATATCCCATTGGGTGGCATGCTAGAGAAATAACTTCTTAAAGTAGTGAACTGTATCCAAAGTACAAATCTGCAAACCTGAAATCAGAACCCACATCCTCTCCAGTTCTTCTAGTAATAAATATTGCTAGACTTCTGAATTTCTCAACTCTCCAGGATGGTACACTTGCCAAAAACATAAGACAACTGCAGCCAGTGTTGATACATCACCAGAAAGCTATAAAACTTCTGCTACTCTTTAAACAATCCTTAAACTCTACAGTGCATTACTGTATTTCCCTTCATTCACTATTCTCTCATTCATGAATCTTTATGTTAGCTTTCTTGTATGTGTCAGGACTATACCTCATAGACAGACAGTTTACCACCACAGGTGGGGCTGTGATAATGTTAACACTTTTACAGAAATTCATAAGAAAGCTCCAAAAGTCTACGATCACAGAATCACATAATGGTAGTGTTTGGAAGAGACCTCTAGAGATCCAGTCTAACCCCTCTGCCAAAGCAGGTTCACCTAGAGCAGGTTGCACAGGAATGTGACCAGGCAGGTTTTGAAAGTCTTCAGAGAAGGAGCCTCCACAACCTCTCTGGGCAGTGGAGTGCTCCATCACCCTCACAGTAAAGAAGTTTTTTCATTATGTTTACGTAGAATTTCCTGTGTTCTAGTTCGTGTCCGTTGCCCCTTGTCCTATCACTGGACATTGCTGAAAAACGCTAGCCACATCTTGACACCCACCCTTTAGTTTTTTATAAACATTGATAAGATCCCCTCTCAGCCTTCTCTTCTCCAGGCTAAAGAGCCCCAGGTCCCCCAGCCTTTCCTCATAAAAGATGTTCCAGTCTCTTAATCATCCTCCTAGCCTTCCATTGGACATTTTCCAGCAGTTCCCTGTCTCTTGAACTGGGGTGCCAGATGCAACACTCCAGATGTGAGTTCACCAGGACAAAAGAGAGGAGGAGGAGAACCACCCTCAACCAGCTGGACACACTCTTCTTAATGCATTCCAGGATACCATTGGTCTTCTTGGACACAAGGGCACATTGCTGCCTCATGGGTAACTTACTGTCCACCAGAACATCAAGGTTCTTCTCCACAGAGCTGCTTTCAGAAGGTCAACCGCTAACCTGTACTGCTGCAGGACTCTACTCTTGTCCTTTCTGAATTTTATTAAGTTCCCCTCTGCCCAACTCTCCAGTCTGTTCAGGTGTTGCTGATTGGCAGCACAGCCTTCTGGTATGCCAGCTACTCCTCAGTTTTTTATTATCAGCAAACTTGCTGAGGGTACACTCCATCACTTCATCCAGGTCATTGATGAATATGTTCAACAAGACTGCACCCAGAAGGTATTCAGTAAACCTGCACTCTCTGTGTCCTCTTATCACCAGGGC
This sequence comes from Megaceryle maxima, assembly GCA_024605025.1. NCBI lineage: Eukaryota > Metazoa > Chordata > Aves > Coraciiformes > Cerylidae > Megaceryle > Megaceryle maxima. Next base: position 4,109 of record JANHGN010003629.1, on the reverse strand, counting down.
TCCCACCTCATTCAGCAGCAGGCCCACATTTTCTGTAGTCTTTCTATTGCTACTGACATACCTTGAAAAAGCCCTTTCTGTTGTCATTATTTGCCAGATTTAATTCCAAGAGGGAACTGGTGTTCCTTGTTGCATCCCTACATGATCTGATAAAGTTCCTATATTATAAACATAGATATGTCTGGATTGGAAGGGACCTCTAGAGGTCAACCACCATTCTATCTCCTTAATTGCAATTTTCTATCATTTTGATACATTGCTTTGTCCTTTCAGCTTAATGCCTTTTTTATGCTATTAGCAGTGTTTTCTTTTTTTCCTTTGGGAAAGTTAGCCTTTCCAATTCAATAGTACACATTATACTATTTACATGTTTACATTCTGCCAGTTGCATTGTAATTAAACCTAGACTTTTCATTCAGTATGTAAGAGAATTTGTCCAAAAAATGTAAATAGCCATATTTTGTCTTGCAACTTTTTTTTTTATTTTAAAAAAACCTCTATAAACATTGACATTTATCACTTAATGGAAATAGTCCTTAGAACTCATATTAGCAGATACACGTTTTATTAGTCCTCTACTTTCTACCAGCTTACCAAATATAACCGATTTGGTGTAATGAAGGGCACAGTTTTCAAATTAAAAAGAACAATCTATGTTGACACAACTGTGAAACAAACCAGTTAAATTCACATGTACATTGTAAGTTCATTATTCTTGCATATACTGTCACATGCTCTGTCATTTTATCTAGTGGCACAAGGAAATGGCATTCGATAACAAGTCAAGCTACTTATTCATTAGCACATTACGAAAAGGATCTCAAAACTTTGTTCAGTATTTGTTGACATTATGAATTTCTGATTCTAGTTTCAAATACAAAATTGGTATAAGAAGGGGCAAAAATAAAAAATACATGAAAATGCCCTCCTTGGCAACAGGTAAATGAAATTAAATTATCCCAAGGCTATTCTACTTCCTCTACGTAACCACAAAACCACTAAATTTTCTAAGGTTCCATGTTTTATTACCATATTCCTGCTCTTCATACTAAGCTCGACCTTGAAGAAAAATGAATTCACAGACCAATATGTATGAAACAGTACTCACTATCCCTTTCAGTAACTACCCCTTCATCACTTGAAGTAGCGCATTTCTTACTATAGTTTACAATTTAATAATCATGTTTACATTGGTCATTTCCTATGCAGTCCCATGTTGAATGCTATACAGGCGACAGCCACACTATGTCTTCTGTTACACATATCAGTTATTTGGTAACTTCTAGCTATCTTATCAAATGAGTGAACTACCAAGAAGTTGGTCTCAGATTACTTGTGGTAGTTCACTCAATATTCATTCAATAGATGTTGGTTCTCAAGTCTTAAATACTATTAAGAGTAGAAGACTTACTGCTGGAAAACCTGCAACACCACAGCAGATAAAACTAAATAAATACACTGGTACATTATAACTTCATCTGTATCCACAAAACCTGTTGACTATCATATCTAACCAAATTAGAGTGTGATTAAGTGAATCATAAATTTGCACACATGAAGACTATTCTTAATTGTGTACATAATGAATTTGCTTTTGAAATGGAAGTACCTGCTTCCCTCCTCCAACACTATTTTCATGGCAGTATCCACATAAAGCCAAGGGAAAAAAAAACAACAAATAAACCAAAAAATACAAAACCCCTCCTCTGTACATGACAAGGTTTCAAATTATGTCATTAAAAAAACATAGGGTGTAAAGAGCCAAAGAGATGTTTGATTGTTACCTACTCCTGACTCCCTATTTCCCTATAAAACAATAGAATCCATTACCATTAATTTTTTTAATCAGAAATAAATAATAAAAAATATTTTATGAATACTTTTAAGTGAAGACAGAAAGGAGGATGTTTTGGCAAAATCCACCAACAGCAAAGTCACATTTCTACATCTCTGCTATTTTCACCCCTCTGTGGCTCTGGGTCCTGAACATGTGGCCTGTATCCCAACCCCAGACCTTAAACCTAACACTGGCCTATGCTGTCGGTATCCTATCATCTTTTTGTAAGTCCTATTTCTCATACATGGAATTTTAAAGCATGTTTACTATTTTGTGTGACATAGAAAACTCTAATTATGTAACGGTTATTTTCTTTTTCTTACCTACTTTTAACCAGCATCATCCTCTAGAAGGAGACAGCAGAGAATGTAATTCACTTAGTATTACAGAAATTGTACTATGTCAAGCAATAAATGAACTGACAAAATTTGCAGGGAACAGAGGAATGGCCCTTATAAATAGAACATATGAGATCACATACTACTTTTTGCACTCAGTGAATAGAAATTCCTTGTACTGCTCTTTTCAGTTTAATAATTTCACAGAACTTTGCCTATAGCTTGAAATTTAAATGCAGGCTGTGAATTTTTCCTCAAAGCCTATACCAAATTAGGGAGAATAGAACTAAAAACTAAATAAGGTCTGCTTTATTTATTATACACTTAAATTAAAAAAAGGAAATAAGGCCTCAGGGAGATCATCTCAGCAGGTAATTATTTAAATATAAGAACACTAAATCACTATTAATATTTTACCATGGCCTTGCTACCATCATTTTAAACAAATGAAGGATAACAATAGAAACATTCAAGCTTGAAAGACCAAAGCATGTTCTCTTTCAAAGTTTTTGAGTTCTTTGTATGAGGAGGAAGAAAATCTTACCAGATTGCACTATGCTTGTGAATCAAATAACCTACATTGTTCTATAAAATATTTACAAGAATGTCTTTATTTGTTATTGCTATTGTTTATTTTTATTACAGTATTTCACATAACATTTTCAATAGGTCAGCTACCAGAACCCATAACTCCACCTGCTTGCTGATTCTCCTCTAATCTGATTCTATATCAATCTAAATACAATATTGACTACTAAGATAATTACTAAAGAGAATACTAATTCTGACCAAAAAAAAAAAAAAAAAAAAAGCCCATGGTTATCAGTACTGAGTCCTGAATAAAGGCCAGAACAAAGTTTTTGAAGAAAACACAAAGGAAAACCTGAGAGGTGATACCTTCCTTTGGAAAATGAGGTAATACAACACAATGAAAGACTGTACCATGACACAGTGAGGTATGCAAAGAGTAGTCAAATTTATTACATAAAAAAAGATTCAAGCCAGATGACAAGTCAGCCCTATTTATAGACTATATGAGCCCATATGGCATATTAATAGGTCTCAAGATTTACCTACATGCAAAATTGCAGCAGAAATTTCAGCCATTTATATAAGTCAAAAATACAACTTCCTCACCATCTAGCCTTCCATTTTTTCAGGCTTAGCGAGATTCTCCAACAAAATTTTATGTGAGAGGTGGAAGCAAAGGATCTACTTCAATATGGAAATTCTGATCCCTAGACACTATGTCAATCAGCCTGTTTCCTCAGTGATCATTTTCATGCATTCTCTCATCTTTTTTTCCCCTTGGTCACATTCCTTCTAGCTCTACCTGTAAGATTCCCAGCTATCCAAATTTTCCTGATGTGTTCGGAAACTTCTGCTAGGCAGAATGCAAGCAAGCCTAAACACATCTGCATGCAAAGGAGAAATATTCTCAAAATATTCAGTGTGGGCCTTGAAATAATGTTAAGACATAACACCAAAAATTAACTTATATGACATTTTTCACTCCTTTCTTCTCATATAAAAACTTCTGTCTCCAGTTCCTTTGATTACAGAAATCTTAACATTAGCTATATCATGCTTTTTTTTCTACCAGTATGGTTTTAGACAATGATTCCTAAGAACAGAAGGTAATCACAAATTATTACTATTATGGGAACATCATAGAATCATAGAATAGCCCAACACCCTTGCCACGGGCAGGAACATCTTCAACTAGATCAGGTTGCTCCCCACAGTCTGTCAGGTTGCTCAGAGCCCCATCAAACATGGCCTTGAATGGTTCTAGGGATAGGGCATTTATCACTGGTGCAGGTTGTCCAGAGACGTATTTCACCACTCTCATAAAATAATTTATTCCTTATATGTAGTCTAAATCTACCCTCTTTTCATTTAAAACCATTACCCCTTGTCCCGTCACAACAGGT
>JANHGN010003628.1:0-84472 GCA_024605025.1 Megaceryle maxima | reverse complement strand
GGCGGGGCCGGGGCGGGCGGCGGCCAATGGCGCGACGGCCGGGGCGGGGCGGGCGGTGCAGGAACAGCCGGGAGGTGACAGGGAGGCCCCGCCCTCCCCGTGGCCAGCGGGCGCCCGCGGCGAACATGGCAGAGGAGCGGCGCTGAGCTTCGCGCCGTCGCCTCCGCCGGGGGAGGGTGGCTTTCCCTGCCCGCGCCGTGTCCGTGAACGGAGGGCAGCGCCGGCGTCCTCCGCGGAGGCGTGTGTGATGGTGCGGGCATGGCGGGGCAGCCGGCGGCCGCGGCGCTGCTGAGGCGGGGGGCGGCTGGTCCCGGCCCCGGCGGCGGCAGCAGCAGCAGCAGCAGTAGTCAGCGGGGGCTGCCTCCCTCTCCCGCCTGCCTCCGCCCCGGCCGGCGCTGAGGGAAGGCGGGTAGCGCCTCGCCGTGCTGTGTTGTGCCGCGCCGTGCCGTGCCGTGCCGCGCCGTGCCGTGCCGCCCGCCTCGCCCCCCGCCGCCGCCGCCGCCATGCTGCCCGGGGTGGGGGTGTTCGGCACCGGCCTGACGGCGCGGGTGATCGTGCCGCTGCTGAAGGCGGAGGGCTTCGCCGTGAAGGCGCTGTGGGGCCGCACGCCCGAGGAGGCGGAGGAGCTGGCCAAGGAGATGAGCGTCCCCTTCTACACCAGCCGCATCGATGAGGTGCTGCTGCACCAGGACGTCGACTTGGTCTGCGTCAACTTGCCGCCGCCGCTCACCCGGCAGGTCGCCGTCAAGACCCTGGGTGAGTGTGGGCGGCCGGGGGTGGGGTGCGACCGCGCTCCGGGCTTGGGCTTCGCGCTCGCCTCTGACTGAATGAAATAAGTGAAATTAAATGAAACGAAACCCCTCCTCGGCGCGGAGTTTTCCTTCTGCTTTGCTCCCCTCCTATCCTTTCCCCTTTTTAACTGGAGGGGGTCTGGCCGAGCCGCGGGTGCCCGGCGCTCCCCGCTGTAGCAGGCCGAGCCCCGCCGGCGGGGCGGCGGGGGGTGGCCCTGCGGCAGCTCGCTGTGACATCCCGCACCCCCGGTCCCCCCGCCGGCGTGGTCCCTGGCAGTAGGCGCCCGCCCCTCCGCGATGCTCGGGCAAGCCTGGGCAGGGCCGGGCCCGGCGCACGCAGCGGAGGAGGGAGCGGGAGGAGGGAGCAGGTGTCATCCGTGTCGCGGTGAGGAGGAGAAAGTCACCGTAAAAAGGGAAACATAATTCTGCCTGCGTTGGGCAGGCGGTTCACGTATGCTTCTAGTAGGGGAGTGAGGAGCTGAGCATCGCCCTGGCGTTGGGGGCACCCACCGTGCTCGGGGGGAGAACCGGGGAGGGGCCGGCTCTGCCCCGGCCCCGGGTCCCGAGCTGCAAACCGAGAGAGGGAAGCAGGAAACGGTGACAGGAGAGGAAGCCTTTTCGCACCCGAGGCTTCATTAAGATCACGTACAAAGGGAAGGAGGGACTGCAAAAGTAGGCATGCACTGTTGTGAGCCTCTCTGGTTTCAGGCGTGCCAAAATGGGCCGCAGCTCGCTTTTGCTCATGTGAGCATAAATCTGGGCTTTACTCCTTCAGCTTCATGATTTCTGCTCCTGAAACACTTGGCCTATGACTAAACGTAGTGGTAAAACTTTGGGACTAAGAAGGTCTTAATTGGTCCCTACAGATACAGGTGGAAAAGGGTAAAAGTGAGGGGGAAATGCTGTGAGGCATGGCTGTTGTGGAGTGCATTGAGGTTCCCAAGAAGGGTGGCTGGTTTGGCTCTGGGGCTGCTGCTATGTGGGTTGATTGCTATCGCTTTCAGCCTCATAAATGTTGTGTAGCATGTCCTAGTGTTGCACTGCTACCGGCATACTCATTAAAACTCCTTACCATTCAAACGCCGCTGATATCCCAGCCAGCTAGTGTTCTCAACCCTTAAAATTAAGCAGTTAAGAGAATTAAGGCAGAACCTAAAAAAACTTGAAGCACAGTGTCAGCATTTGTCTGGAAGCCTTGCTCTGCATTGCTTTCTGTACTTGGAAATGCTTGACTCTGAGTTTGCTTTATAACATACTCTTGAGGTTTTCCTCAAGAAACACTTGCACCAGAACCCTCCTTGCCAGAATGATGTATGAATAGACTTGTAATGTGGAAATGCCTATTGCATTAAACATACAGAAAAAGTATCAAGTTAACAAAGTTTCACGTTTAACATGCATCACTTTGGCGACAATTGTGTCACTTTTCCTGTGACACTTTCCTGCAGGTGTTGCTCATGGAAGTGCTCTTAGAGGTGGAGTCCCATGAGGCTTCAGGCAGACACGAGGCACCTGGTACAGGAACAAAAATTCTGAAATAAGGAAGGAATACAATTGGTGTGGTTATTTTTTCTTTATTTTTTTTTTCCGGAAGGCTTAAAGTACTATTATGTTTTTGTCCCTCTCTGAATATTTGTGACTAAGTAAGAAAAAAACCCCTGTTCCCGAGCATGTGCTGATGTTATGAATGATGCTGACAATGAATGTAGCTCAGATGTTGCTGATGCAATCTGCTAGCAACAGACTGGAGGGTGGGAAAGGTGTTTTTCTATTCATTAGTACTGTACCATTCTTCTTTTACCTCTAGTTAATTTGGTTTCTTCCCATGTCCCAGCAGGTTTTTTTTTTGCATGTTGCAGGGATAGTAAAATGTGTGTGAAATCATGGAAGGGCCATTAAGCATGGATTCAAGATATTACAAGGTGATAATGTGCATCATGTGATATTTTTTAAGCTTATTACTTAAAGGATTATTATTTAAAGAAATATGTCTTGGACTATAAATAACTCTTCCCCCGGTTATTTCAGAGTTAAATTTTTACTGTTTGGTTCTTGGTTTGGGTTACTTTTTATTAATTTTCTTTTTTTTTTTACTTCATGCATTGCAATAAAGAAAGTCCTTGAGTGTTCATACAGGTGCAAGCATGGGGCTAGAGCAGTGGTGCCTGAACTGCCAAGAGGAACAGCTCCCTGCTGGCAGCTCCTTCTCCTGGTCCTGCTTGTGCCTCATGGCTTGGAAACTGCTGTGCTTTGGAGTGATTATTTTGCTTTAATCACTGAATTTTCTGTTTTGCGGGGAGGACTGCAATTGAATTCATCAAGTGGGGGTTTCAGAAGCTTCTGGTAAGCAGAGGCAATGTTGTATAGATTGAAGAAAACAGAAGCTGGAAAAATGTGACTTGATGTGCTAAGGAAAGGATGTCTGTGGTGGTGTTTTGTTTGTTTGTTTTAATTTTTTTTTCTTTTCCTCTTGAGATTTCCCAGAAGGAATATTATACAGCAACTGGTGATAAGATGTAGACCCAGATACCAGAGGTTTTACCCATAGATGGAGGCTTCAGGAGGTCTAAACACGATGCCCTGCATTGCAGCAGAAAAGGTTGAGAAAGGCACAAGTTATTTGTTAATACATCCAGGTCTGGCTTCGCTATGAGGGGAGGTATATCTGGCCTGGGAGCAGATGGGGACCAACTCTTCTTTTGTACCTATATTTTATTTTAAATTGGCTTATTGCCCAAAGCTGTGGTTTCATTTGGGGAGGTTTCATTATTAAAAAGTAAAAGCCTAGAGAAGCAGTTGGTGGTGTTTCCGTTGCCTGTCTAGAGCTGTGTTTTACACCCTAAATTTGCAGCTTGTTCAAATCCACTCTGGCCTATTTCTGCTGTGGACTCTGAGGTGAAGGTGGGGTGAAGCAGATGTCCCTGCAGCTGTGTTTAACTCAGATTGTGTGATGGAGAAAAACTTGGTGTCTTTGTTTTCACTGATACATCTGACACGTAGATGTCATTGCTGCTTGAAACATCTTTTTGGCACGGCGGCACATCAGCCGCTGGTAAAACACTAATGTGTGAGTACACGCCCTGGCTGAGGAAGCCCCCAGACTGTGGCTTCCTGGAAGTTGTTGTGGAGAGAAAATGAGAGAAACACAGCTTTAAAATTGTTCTGGGAAGTTTTCCTGAAGCCTCTGCTGCTCTTCTCTACTAGAAGCAGGATCCTGATCTGGGTCTGACTCTGGCAGTTTTCTTAGGAGCTAGACCAATGTTTGGCAAGTCTCTGGAACACAGAAATTTGAGACAATTGGGAACCAGGATGGTTTGGGTGATGGCTGAAAGCACAAATAAAACCTGTGGCATTTTATGTGAAATATGCTGATGGCCTCTGTCACTTCTGGGTGAAAGGAACCAAATTTCTCCTTTGCTTCTACAAAATGGGGCTGATTGACCCTTTCTTTCTGGTCTATCCTGCTTGCTTTGGGAGCTCTCTTGTTTATTGCTGCTTGCACTCATTCCTGGTAGTATAATGCAAAACTAATGTCCTGTCTAACTTGCTGCTTGTTGGTCAAGAAAGATCAATGGCTGAATGTTTAGGTAAGCATAGAAAAAGTCCTAGTGTTGAACAAGGGTGTTTTCCCTTCTTGCTGAGATGAAAAGTTTGGCTTATTTGCTGGAGGTGGTTTGCTTTTTCCTGCCCACCTGCACCAGCAATGCAGCCGTATCCCAGGTGCATGGGAGATGTGTTTGCCTACCGGGACAAAATATGTCACCAGAGTGGCCTGTTTGTGCTCACTGTTGGAAGAGTTGCTGGTACAGACACTGATGTGACCCTCCACCTACTTCAAAACTGCCAATGTGACTTTTCAGCGTGTTCCCTCCCCCTTGTTCAATTAAATATGACATTCTTCAGATCCTGACCGAAATGGTTGCCCTGTGTGACTAAAGAGCTGCCACCTCAGGTGAAGCGATCTGCTGCTGGTGGTGCTGAGAAGTCCTTGATGACATTTCATCTGGAAGGGGAAGGCACAGACATTTTCTCTGTGCCTGGTTCTGTTGGTGCTTGAGTCAAGTCCATTTGGCTAAAGAGAACTTACTCCTGAGGCTCACCCAAGACTTTGCTGGAAGCAAGTGTTCTGCTTTGGGAAGAATTAAGGACTATGTGTTTTTAAAGCATGTCTCTGGAGACGTTACCCTTAATTCTGTCTGCAGTGTTTTTGCTTAGTCTTTCACCTCGGGCTAAGGATGGGAACACTGAGCTGTGTGCTGAGTATTCATGGCACGTGTTTGCAGCCATGTCTGCATAGTTATTACTTTAAAAAGATGTTTATATTGCAGTAGTGCATGGTAGGAGTCCATTCTGCCTGGAGACTACAGTGTATGACTTTGCCATTCCTCCAGAAGTTGTTCCTCCCAAAGAGCACTTAAATTTGTTTGCTGACTGGTGCTTTTTTGATATTCAATTGTGGTCAGGAGGGAGCATCTTTATTTAGAGAGGAACATAAATAGTACTGCTCAGACCCTTACCTTCCCACCCCTTCCCTGGAAGCACTGGCATCACACAGGCGTGCAGTACAGGCCTGCCATCTGGAATATGTTGGTGAGAACTCCTTACTAAAGCCCTGTCGATGTTAGGACTGGATTTACCCCTGAAGTGGGAGGAACATCAGCTGCAGTGAAGTAATTCACAGATCTGATGCAATCTCCAATTAATTTCTGCATTCCTCTGCACCCATGCAAATCAGGCAGAGTTTACGGGGTTGTAGCACTGGATAGAACTTGGTCCAGAGTTTGTAAAGTGATTAGAAACCTTTGGGACGGGATGGTCTAGTAAGGAAAAACATCATCATGATTATTTATTATTAATAGCAAAGTAATATCTGTTCTGCAGTATTGAGTTTAAATTTGACCTAACAGCAGTGACTTTCAGCAGAACATGCTCTTGTACTTGGAAGGCAGATGACTTTGCAGCATATTAGATGTGAAATATGGTCATCTTATTGAAAAAGAAAAAGTCATATGAAGTGCTGCCTGTCTTTAATCACCAGAGACAGCAAAGGCTACGATGCCTTTGTATTGTTTCTGCATGTATTAGAAAATTGGTGCAAAGAGTCTGCTGGCAATGGGCTACAAGTCTTCTTCCTACTTGAGTGATGATGATATACCTCAGAAAATGACACAGCTCTTCTGCTGACCTTTTTCTTGCAGTACTGTATCCCTTTAATTCCAGTGTTAATCCTGTGGGATTTGGCCTCTCAAACAGTTAAGGTGAGGAGCACTCTTCAGGTACTGGTTAAAAAATGAGGAAAAATAAAGAAACAAAGCAGACAACCCCCCAGTCCCTCTTTTCTTTCTGGCCTTTAAATCAAAGGTGTGTTTTCATTATTCCCAGTTGTCCTCTTCTGTCTGAAAGTAACCACCACTCCTGTTGCTGCAGTGGTAGGGTAGTTTGGGAGCCCAGTATGGACCAGACTTGGGATATGGGGGTGCTGACCTCATGCTGTGATGATGCACCCAAATTTGCCTGGATTAAGGACCAGCCAGTTGTGAATGAAGTGGTTGTAGTAAGCTGCTAGGCATCAAGACCACTGATGTGATCGTGTATCCAGTTGGGTCAGTCTGCATTGCTGGAGTTTCCTCTCTACTCTTTCAAAGTGGAGTGTCCGGCTTCGGGGATCCCAAAAGGCTGCAAAGACAAGTTGCTGTGTTCCTGGCTCCAGATGTGTGGGCAGCTGAAGCAGGATGGGCTGGACCTCTTGGGGTCTGCTATGGGTCTAGTCTTGTGCCCATTCAACCAAGGGCTGTAGAGATGTGGAAAGTGGCATCCCTCAAGTTTAGGAAGTCCTCAGTCAAAGGCTGCCATGCCCTGGAGGTGAGTTGTCTGAAACAAAGATATGCCCAAGCTCTCAGCCGCCCTAAGTCTTCCTGTGATTTAAATGACAAAATGTGATGCTGGAGCACAGACACCCATCCATCTGCTCAGCTGCTGAGGGCTTGGACCTTTCGCACAGGAGCAAGTGGAGGGAGCACGACACTGGCCTCTGCCACTGCCTGTATTTGATCTGTCATACTTTGTTAGGCAGAGCCCATAGTCAGGGTGGTGATATTGTAATGAGTAATCTGACTTTCCTTTAAATATATGAGCTGGGGTGCTTCTGTCAGGGCTTTTTGTTTGTTTTGGTTTTTATCACTGCACCACATCTCCATGGCTCTGAAACTCTTCCAGGGATGTGGACTCCACCCCTGCCCTGGGCAGCCTGGGCCAGCCCTGGACAACCCTTGTGGGGAAGAAATTTTCCCTAATATCCAACCTAAACCTCCCCTGGTGCAACTTGAGGCCATTTGCTTTTGTCAAAGCCCTTACAGCCTTCATCTGTTTCACTGCACTTTGAACACTGTACTTTTTGCCCTATTCTGGGCATACGTTGGTATTGGCGATGGTGGCAAATACAAATATTTTTCCCCCTTTCTGTGGTACTGGAAAAACTCAGCTGTTCAAAGACTGGTGTGCACCAGAGCTATTTCCAGCACAGGTCCTCCCAGGGCAGTGTTGACAGCAGCGCACTAGCATTAGCAATGCCACGATGGCTCAATTTGGTGTTGAAAATATCTGAAAGAAGGAATTACTTCTCTTAAGTGTGGCTTCTTAGGTGTGCTTTTCAGCAGAAAACAGGTCTTTTTATTATTACTCTGTATAGCTTTGTGCCTTCATTCTGACAGGCAGTGGTCACCGTGACGCCTGCTGGTACTGAGCTGTCTGATCCCTCTTTGCCAGACCTTCCCTCTATGACTCCTCCTGGTTGTGTTCTGTTTTGGGGACTTGTGTTGCTGAATGCTCACTGATGTAGGGAAGGGAAGGACTTGTGTCCTGTGACTGTTGTTCTGGGTTTTGGGAGAATATTAAATAATAGGAGAATTAAGGAAAAATGTGTAGATAAATGTGGAGAAAAGAAAATACATTGGGCAAATAATCAGTAGATTTTTCAAGCCTCCCACTGTTGCCTCTTCTCTCCCTTTCTTTTCTTTTTTTTTTTTTTTTTTTTTCTTCTTAAAGCTGTCTAATGCCCGAGAGTGACACTATATGGCAGAGATCTGCTGTGTGACTCCAGACATGGATAGTTGAGCACAGCCCCTGATGGAGGCAGGATGCTAAATACATTGTTCTGTCTGCTTTTGTTTGAGAACTAGGTAAACTGTGTTGCAGCATATTCCAACTTACTGTCTTATACTTTGTATGTGCAGTAGGTTTTGCCCATTTAGCAACAGTGGTGGCAAAACAGCAAGGATGAAAATGGAGTTAAATTTCTCGGGTGGCCGAGACTGGTTTTTGTGCAATGCAACAACACCCTTCACTGTTGGTATCGGTTTGTCACAGCGTTATCCGCACTTGCTACGAATTGTTCTGGTTTCCTGCAACTACCAAAGCAGAAGCATTTACCATGCTGCTTTTTGTTTATTATTTGTATAATTAACTCTTAGCTCACAAGAGTGAGCAGTCAAAGTCAGGGACTTAATTTACAAGGTCATTGTGCGTTCAGGTAACAAAACCACACTCCTGACAAAAAGTGGTTTCAGGTCTTAAGTCTTGATTTAAACAAATTGATTTTAATGGCTGTCTAATTAAACAAGAACAATCCCTTGTGTAGATTCCCTAAATTGATTTAAGGCCTGGTCTGCACAATTTTTTTTTTTATACCAGTATAATTATGACTGCAAGGGATATGATTTCTTTAATGTAATAATTGCTGGGTGGCCATTACAAGTCCAGCTGGTGTGACTTCTGGTGTGAATGCTGTTCTGCTGGCATAATGGCATCTCTGTTTGGTACAGGTTATTCCTAGTCCTGTGCAGGCATAAATTGCTGGTTGCATATACATTTAGGGCATTCGGCTGGTATAAATGTGTCCGTGTTACCAGTATAGTCCATCTCTAGATGTATTGGTACAGCTGTACTCTGCATAAAGGTGATCAGGATATTAATTTGGGTGGTTTATTGTTGTGGATGCTGTGAGGAATCCTGCCTGGCTTTTGTGTCACTATGAATTTGGAGATCTTTGAACAAAAGTCACCAAAAGTCCTGAGGGTATTTTTCTGTGCTTGTTTCGAAGCCAGCTGTACTAAAAATGTGGTGGTGAAGAGTGGAGGAGGCTGGGCCTTGCTGCACCGCACAGTCGGCACTGACTCGTGCTCCTGGCAGGTATAAATGTCATTATCCTTGAGCACCACGGATGCCTCTTACAGCTGCACTTCCAGATGGTGGGTCTTACATCCAGGATAGCATAAGTACCACATCTTATTAATACATGGGTCTGACCTGCAGGGTAACGGGAATTTTAGGGAATTGTGGAGGATGAGAGTTTACCCCCTCTTCTCCTTAATAGCATCCTTTGTTTTAGCCCATCCAGGGCTAATGGGGAAAGTTATCATTTATCAGGCCTGACTCCTAAGTATGAGCATGGTAAAGAGTACAGAAAATGAGTACACGGTGTGAGGAACTTAGTAGTAATATGAGAATAAACCTAATTATTTAACACAGGGAAGAAAATTACTTTTCTTATTTGCTGCTGTGCTAGATTTTAACCTCGGGGTGAAAACTGGTGTCTTCGGTTCTATCGCAGCAGCAGTCACAGCTTTAGTGAAGCAGATGGAAGTGCAAAAAAAAAAAGAAAAAAGGTAGCAACTTTGTTTTGCATTCTGATGTTTCCATGGCTTTTATCAGCAATAAAGACCCTTGTTTTGGCACTTCCCTTGCAGTGAATGTTTGGCAGTCTTCAGCTCTTCCATCTGGCCATTTTTTGCCAGGAAATGCCCAAAAGGGAGGTCATGGTTGAATTAACCACTGTCTCGAGAGTACTGGGCTTCACATGACTAATGAGAAGCCTTAATATAGAGAGCTTTTCAAATAGAGTCAGGCAAGAGGAGAGAACTTTACAGCAGTAGTTATCCTTGCTGTGCTGGAATGATGTTGCTTAAAACTGTGAAGACTAAACTGAGCACTCAGAATTCTTTCACTTGATGTCTATACATACGCATTACATATATGTATATACAAATAAAAAAGCCCTCAACCGTTAAGGGGGAAATATATAAATTAAAAATTCCTGGAAGTCCCTCCTTTTCCTTCACTTCCTCAGCCCATAAAAGACAATGCGGCTGTTGCTGTTTTGTGTGGGGATAGGAAAAGGGAGAGAGAATAGCTTGGGGAACATCTGAAACAATTGCAGCAAGCTTGTGCAGGTTAAAATAAATTCCAGAAATGTGCCTGAAAGACGCGCGTAAAAGCTTGAATTCTGATCCTGCTTGCTCCAGTGTAGATGCAAGTGAAGCTCTACTGGATCAAAGTAAATAGTTGAAATTCATGATGATGTTACTGAGAACATGTTATGCCCTAAAAGCAAAACTAACTGTGCCACAGGGAGAGGAGCCTGGCCTGGCAGATCTGTCTCCTCTTGGTAAAAGCATCTCTGTCAATGTAGGGAGTAATTGGTGGGGGTCTTGGGATGCAGTTCTTCAAACCTTTGCTTACTTCAGTAGTTACTTTGAAGACAAAGATCCCTGATTCCTTACAGGGACTATTCATCAGGTGCAATAATTCATCTAAGTAGGAATTTTCTTGCAAACTGCTTTTCTAACAGTTCATTAAAAAAACCCAACAAACCAAAACTGAAGGTATAGCTACATCTGTGCAATTCCACAGCTCAATATGGTTGTGCTTCTATAACATGTTGTGGCAGCATCTCTGCAGGAATGACAAATAAAAAGGAAAGTATTTGGAGCTGTGGTGCTTAGAAGTGTTAGCCATGGCCTGTGAAAGTCTGTCCCTAAATGAGTGTGATGGAGATTGCAGAACTCTTTTGAAACTTGCTGCTTTCTGTGAAAACTTGACAATTCAGTGTTGTGAAAGATGCTTCGTGGTTAAACAGCATGAGATGCTCTGATAAAGATGCAGCTCTTGGGCAGAGTGAGGCTAGTTTGTGGATGCAGCATTTCCTAATACATGAGAAGGTGTCCTGAAGTTCGTATCCCCAGTTCACAGGCAGGATGCGTTTGTGTTGCTGAAGAACTCTGCTTAAAAATCCATGTCCAGAGATGCTTGGTCTGTAGGGGTGACATCTTTGCCAAACTAGCCTAAGTATGTTTGGACATGGTCTGGGACTATTGGCATAGTTTGGGAGAACCATGGACCTGAAATGTAATTCTGGCTGTAACTTTTACTGGATTGCACCATCTAACCATTAGAAAAAAAAAATACTTTGACACATTGTGTATCTAAAATGAGGATAGTTTATATGTTCACAAGCCACCTCGTGTCTATCAAGAATGCTGATCTGTTTGCTGGTGAGACGGGGTGCTGGATAGCTGACGTGCTTCTGCCTTTGATTATAGTGCTGTCTCGCAGCTCTTCGTATAAATTTGTGTTGCTCCTGTGGTTGTCACTGTTTGAAATGATGAATTCTTTTGCGTGGCTGAAGGTGATCCTTCCCAAGGCCTGATGTGTGCGGGTGTTTTGGCAGCTGCTGAGACCATACCTGCTGCCATCTGTGTGCAGAGAGACCAGACGTGCTTGGGTAGGGACAGAATTGTTGCATGTATTTGATGAGCCTCCTGTCATGTCTAAGCAAGTGGCATGATGAGAAGCTTGAGGATTTCTGGCCTGAGCTTTCATTCTCCATAATGTAGATTTTGTATTTTAATTAGATGGTATTTACTTGCCTTCTGAAGCTGGTTTAGGATTACCACAGATACAGACTGGGGATGGGGAGCACAGTGGGATTAAAAGACCTGCTGAAGCTTGTGTGGGAAATTGGTGATGGGGACAGAAGGTGGGTCCTCTGACAGTGTTCAGCCACAGCAGGTCTCACAGTGAAAGAGAAGAGCAGACAAGTGAATGGTTGTTGTGACAAATGCATCTGAGCTGCTGGAAGAGAACCAGTCTCTCTCACTCTGGTTGGGGCTTTTTCCTGCAGGGTTGTGGAGGTTATCTTTAGACAACCAAGGTGGGAAGAGGAGAATGGGGACAGTGCAGAGAAACACAATTCCCAGTTGAAGAGAAGCATAAAGCTTATTTTCAAGTTGGTGTCCCTTTTCAATGTATGTGGGGCAGCTTCTGAAGGAATTGCGAGGACTGTTGGAAGGGGAAGGTCTTCCTTCTCTGAGGAAGATTCATGGCTGGGATTGAGCGATCCGTGGCTGTGTTGAGTTTGAGGATTGTATCTGGCACTGAATATCTTGTGGGTTATTGATGCCAGCAATCATCTTCCCAGCGTTGGAGCTTTGTTTCACAGATGCTGCAAAAAATCTTATTAAGCCAGCTTGCTACCAGCAGTGATGGCTCAGCAGCTGGGAGACTTGTGTATTTATTTTTAATGAAGCCTGGTGCTTCTCTTTAGTATATGTTACAGCTCTGTGCACACTGGGAAACCCTCTTCTTTAGCAAACGGGCAGGGCCTTTCTGGGCAGACTGGAGCAACTGCCTTTTTGGAAGACAGACAATAGTGTACACATCTGTAGTGGTTGCAACTACCACCTTGAGCATCAGCTTAAGCCAATGTGAGCAAGCTTGGATTTGCAGCTGCTGTTAGGAGGGGCTCAAATGAAAAAAAAAAGATATTTAATTTTAGATCTGGGCATTTTTTTCAGTCCTGTAGAGTGCTTGTACTGGGGCCTCCTGCATTGGGCTGGAGCATCTGAGATCACCGGGCAAAAGCTGGTAGGGTGCTGATAGATGCTGGAGCTGTCATGTATGGGACCATGTGCATCGTGTCTCATCCTGGCTACATCTGCATTTTAGGGTGCTTCACCCAGTCGGGAAATAGGTGGAGCACTGAAAAACATTTCCTTCACTTGGTGCTCAGCAGAAAATTGTGGGGTGATGCTCTAACCACTGAATCAGATTTTGGCAAATCATTAAAGGTTCTCTTGAAAAGTCTTAAATGCAGTGCAGCAAATGTGATATTTAATTAGCTTTGTGAGCTCTTCAGTGTAATGAACGAGGACTGGATTTTGAGGCTTTTGCTTATTATGGGGAGGAATTACATCTCCTTCCACTGAAAAGGACCCGTCAAAGAATTAAGAGCACAGGAGATGCCTCTGCTGTAAGGTTAACAGCATAGAAGAAGAAGAAACTGTTTTTACTCCTATTAAATAGATATATTTTACAAAGGCACTGACAGGACATGGGTTTTGGCCCTTCGCTTTAGCGGACTGAGTGTTTCCAGAGTGCTCCCAGCAGATAGTACCTCTACTGATAAAGTTTCCTGGTTGCAAGTGTCAGATGTTCGCACCGCAGCTCTGGACTAGGGCAAGGATGGGGATATTTCCAGCTTTTTATAACTGTCTGATCTAAGTAAGCTGGCCTAAATTCTGTGTGGATTATGTGGTGCTTACAGCTGGGAACAGTGTGTAGGAACCAAGCAGATCATATGGATTATACTCCTGTGATTGTAATGAGTGTAGATGTATGTAGATGCTGTTTGTGTATCAAACTTTGGATGGGCTTGTGCTGCAGGCTGTGAAGTTGCTACATCTGTTAATGCAGGAAAAACAGAGCATCGTATCCTTCAAGTCCTGTTAGCAAATGAAAATATATGCATTTGCAATTGAGTGTTGCTCATGGAATACATATTTCTACTAAAAAGATTACATTTTCAGCCTCTCCTTTCCATCTTTTTTTCTCTATCTGTTTTTATTCCTGGGCTCGCCTGGTACTGGAATGCTTGTTAGGGCCTGAAACTAATATTGGGAAATTAAAAGTGTGGGTAATTGTGCTGTTTAATTTGCTCACAGCAAACAGTGGGTGTTTCTTAGGAAAAAAAAAAAAAAGTCAGAAAATTAGCTTCATACTAAGACTCTGTAGCTCTGACTGGAGAACTGTGTTCTGATTTAATGCAGCTTCACTGTCCCAGTCTCTAAACCTATAATTAAAAGATTATGAGAGATGGATTGATGTGGATGGTAGTTAGGACATTAATTAAAATACCATGGATGATGTGGGAACAATATGTGGCATGTGCTTTATTTAAAGGAACTGGAGAATAAGTTATTCAAAATGCTATAGGTTGTTAATCCTGCGTCTTGTTTCTTCTTCTTTTGAAAGTTCAAGCAACTGTAAATTGCTTCTTGGTGTGCAAGACTGGAAATTCAGGGCCCTAAGTCAAAACAGGTATTTGTAGTCAAATGTTAATTTTTGGTAGGGTTAAGCTATTTTCAGCTGTCTTATTACTGTTCAGATGTGCAAGCTAGAAAAAAAGGTCTGTGTGGAGTAAGCTGAGATTTACCTCTAGATTTCCTTAAGAATTTAGTATTTTGTGTTTGTGCTGATTCTCTCCCCAAGTGCTTATGCAACTCACTCTCTCCAGCAAAAATATGGATGCAGTTGGTCTTCTCCATTCCCCTTCGGGATTAAATTGCACTGAGGTGGAGTGGGTGAAGAACACTTGGGGCAACTGGGGGCAGGAGTCTGTGTGTCTGGTTCCCAGTTTCACAGATACTATAGCCCTTAACACAACTATGAAAGTCCTATTTTTTTTTTTCTGTGCTTTTTCACATCTCCTGTGATAAGTTTTACAGTGACAGGAATACTCTGAAGGCTGCTGATAGCTGCAGGTGTCGGAGCCCATTGATCTGAAGCACATCAACAGCAGTGAGTGATCAAAGACAGCATTAGGTTGTGGGGTTTTTCCAGAAAGTGAGACAACTGTTGTTTGGATTAGGGGAGGAGGAGGGAGGTGGAAAGTCTTGCCAGCCTTCATCTCAGGCGTGTTGCACACTGTTGTCCTTGTGGACTGCATCAGTAGAGCTGTGGGCGTTCTGGGGTAAGTGTAGGAAGGAGGTTGTCTGCCTGTGCAGGGTAGGACCCCTAGGCAGCTTGTCCCTCTCTCTGTTGGTGAAAAGCAGTGGAATAGATGCACTTGTCCTACAGGCAGTCAGTTCATTAGCCATCAGTGCAGAGATGACTTCTACTTGATGGGAGGCACCAAGGAAGACTCAAGCAGATTTGCTTTCAAGTGTGAAAGGATCCACAGCCCTGAAGAACTCGCTGTCTCTGACATTTCAGGTCATTCAAAATCTTCCACATTTGGCCTGCAAGAGTTTGGTCAGTATTAGGAGCATGGTAGAGCTCCCAGACATGACTCCAAATGAACTTCCATGTGCTTGAAAGCCTTGTCGCTGGGTTTAATCTTGGAGCAGTTTAAGCTGTAAATACTGGGAGTGGAACTCATGATGGGAACGTGTGGTGGGCCAGAGCTGTGTCATGCTGCCACTGTCTTCTGCTCAGCAGCAAACTTCAGTCACATCAGAGAATATCATGTTGCTTTCTCTGTGGCTGATTTGCTTACATTTGGCTGATGTTTGGCTTGTTCCCTTTATTTTGAAGTGGTGCAGATAAAGGAGACTTATTGGGGGGGAGAGTAGTGTGGGCTGTTGAGTGGTTGAAGCCCTCGATTAGGGGTAGAAACTACCTCAGGCTTCCCTCTGCCCTCCTTTGCAGGAGTCAGATACTTGCTACAGGTTCCTTGCATGTGACAGCAACGTGGCAAGCCCTGCACAGCTTTGTGTGAAGCCTTGTGTTGAAAAGATGTAACGTTCTTTGGCATTTCTTCCTTTTGAAAAGGCAGCAAACACCAGATAACATTTGCCTGGAAGAGGAGGATGTGTTTCAGCGAAATAAGAGGGGAGGGGCTGCTCTCAGGGGCCTGAGCATGAGATGCCTCCCTTTTTTTATTAGAAAAATAGATGAATATAGAAAGTGGAAAAGCACACGTAATGCTGACAGATTTGGTCTGAGGGCACCCGCCGAATAAAGGCTGGGAGGAGTGGGGATGGGAAGGAGCCAGCGTTCAGAGCAGCAGCCTGCGCTGCTGTGACCAGGCTTGTGAGAATCGGACAGGAGAAGAGGGTGTAGCTGGGTGGTTGTGGCTGCAGCTCTCCAAGTCCCAGCCTGCTCTCCCTCTCACCAGCCATGGGCTGCATTCCCATCTCCCTCCTGCTGCTGGGCTGTGGGCTGGTTCCCCAGAAAACACTGGGCAGCAGTTGTCCCCAGGATGTGCTGCAGGGGCTGCTGTGGTGGTGGTGTCCCTGGCCACACGATGCAGCTGGGCTGAAGCAGGATCTCTGGAGTAAGGTGTGCATTGCACTGGGAAAGGGTGAACCAGGAGGCATGCTGGGTGGGGGCATAGATGACATTGACTTCAATGGGAGCTGTAACACCTCCAACACTAAGATGCAGTGAATCAATGAACCCTCCTTGGAAGTGAAAGTGCTGGCCATATGCTTTGGTGGTGGAACAGGTTAAAAAAACCCGTTCCCTTTACTGTCTCTTCTTCAAGCTAGCTTGAATTTCCCCGAGAAAGACCCTGTCAAGAGGGGAAGGAGAGGGAAGGAAGAACAATGTTTAGGTCCTAATGAATCCTCCTTAAAGCTCTTGTTTATCATCAGTCTCCAGAGTGGGAATGCATGACAAATCCCCTGCTTTTTTCTTTTCCTGAGGCGGTATTTCTGCTTTGTGAATTAAAGGGAATAGCTTCAACTGAACCACAGCTGTGGGGATGAGTGATGCTTCATCTTAAGAAGGGTTAAAGGTAGAGTACAGCAGTGTTACTCAGCCTGAGGTCTGTGAGGTAAGAGTCTGCAGATACATACTTGCCTCTGAGTGAAGGCAATCAATTTGCAAGGGGAAAAAAAAAATGCAGTAAATTAGTATTTCAGGCTTGATTTGATGTTTATATGGCTGAAATGACACAAATGCAGGACCGAGATACAAAGACAGCTCCTCTATTTCTTTTTTTTTTTTCCTCTAGAAAAGCTTGTTGGTTCTTGGATTAAAAATTGTTGAGAACATTTTGCTTGTAAGTGATAGGTGATTGCTGTCCATCTCTCACCCAGTTCACAGCCCACACTGGCACTTTTCTGAACACTGGGCTTGAGGCGAAGAGCTAAGGGAGCTGTCATCATGACTTGCTTGACTTGGCCCAAGGAACAGCTTAGCCTTTTCCTAACATGGCTATTTCTAGGGCTTGCATGTTAACCAATGTTTTTCTTCTCCTGCCTTCTTTCTATGCAAGTTTTTTCTCATGTGAAATATTTTGGACTAGATGAGATTTACAAGGAGGAGTTGACGTATTTCAAGGTTTGCTTCTGCTATTGCATTGGTTTAATGACATCATAACCCCTGGGGTCAAGCCTCTGGGACAGTATTTAAAAGGATTTTTTTTTTTACAGGGTGGAGGAATATTTTGTCATTTTACCCACTATGAGTTCACCCTCTCCCTCTTGTGCTGCTTGTTCAGTATTTCAGATTGAACCTCTACAACATGAAAGAAAAGGCTGGTTTAGCTCTTATTGTGATGTTTCATGCTTAACCATCAGCTTAAAGGCATTGATGATACTACATACAGCTTGATCTCCTCCTGACTCATTTCAGAATTGCTGGTACATCCCTGTATGCCATTAAGCCATCTTTTAATCTCGCTGTGTCACAGCAGTGTACATGAGGAGTAAATCTACTGAAGTCAGTCAAGTAGCACCAGCGTGAAACTGGAGTGACCAGAAAATCATGTCTCCTTTCTTCTGGATTATGTATAGCAGAGAGGAGTGAAAGCCTCAAGTGAGCAGAGAGAATTTTGAAAGCAGCTTTTTGATTTGCCTACTAAAAAGACTGGCCAAGTGCACTGAAAATAATTCCAGAGACCACAAGCTGATTTGAAGTGGGTCCCTAGAGCTGCATAAACAGACAGTGCATTATTCATGAGCAAGCTGAGCATTTGCTCTCCTCCAGCAGACTGGAACACAAAGAAATGTGCTTGCTTGCTTCACCTGGTTGACTGGCCCTCTGGGAAGGGTCCACTCTTTGCAGAGTGGAGTGGAGAGCAGAGAAGGCTGCTGATGTAATTAGGCTGACTTGCACTGCAACAGGAGCAGTTATGGGAAGCCCATATGGATTCATTTATGACTTGTTAATGGTGAGTTTGCCAGACAGTAGTCAATGGGGCTCAAAAGTTTGAGGGACACAAAGTACAAAAGGGAGGGACTGCCAAGGCACAAGTGTACCTGTGTGCTAACCCTGTGTGCTCAAACCCATCTTGGCCTTGTGCCTCCTGTAGCTCAGCTGCAGATAACAACAATAACAGTCACTTTCATTAGAAGCTGTTGGTTGTGGCCTCCTTCAGTGCATTTCTGAATCCTAACCTTGCAGAAGGCATACCTCACCCAGCAGGAATTCAGCAAATCCAATAACAGGCTTATGATGCTGGATCTGGTGTGAGATGTTTCAGCTCAGCTGACCATAACCTGGCCCCAGAGCAGAGGGCTGTCCTTGTTTGTACCCACAGCACTGATGCTTGTGTGGGATGTGTTTGTGGAAGAACTGGGTGGTATTCATGGTTTCTTCTTGTCATAAGATGCAAGCATCTTGTCATAAGGGAAGGTCAGTGGACACAATCATGGACTGTGAGCAGAGATGTGGCTGCAAAAAGATACTGGTTGGTGGCCACTGCCATTTCCTTATGCTAGGTTTTTTGTTTCTGTGAGCTACACTTCTACTTCCTTGGTAGCTCAGCTTCCCTCTGATTTTTAATCCAGCAACAATGCTACAATGATGTTTTCTTCCTTTCCCATTCTCCACTGCTTACTTTACCATGTAAGCACTGAGGCTACAGCAGTTGTAATGTTAACGTACCATGAGCGCAACCTACTAAAAATACTGTGATCAGATGGAGAGCAGATTAATGCTGTCACTTGAATGTATTCTACCAAGTTTTATTTAGTGTTACGTGTGTAGTGGTGGATATTTAGCTGGCACAGATGTGCAATAATGTTCTTGGTCCCAGGACTACCATTTCTTGTAGTAGTCGCAGCTCATTACAAAGAAATGAGTGTTCAGAGAGCTGGCACAGTCATGGCATACTGGAAGAACTGGTCAAATTATATCTTTGAAATAAGCTGATGTGGATTCATCATGAAAACTACTATTGAGGTTTGGGTTTGTCTCTCACAGACTAGCTCTCTTATTGCATCATACCTTTGTAGCCGCTTGAGACAGATGAAGCTGTTGAGCTCACCTAGGTAATCTCCTGCCCAAAGTTTTCCGTGCAGTGTATTTTTATGATATATCTAATACTGAAGTATGTTCCCTGGTGAGGATTCTGCCATCTTCCTCAGAAGGTTGTAGTTCAGATTGGAGTCTCTGCTGGAAGAGGTACCTTTTATGTCAGGCTATACTGTGCTTTTTTAATTCAATCACATTATTTCTGTGCAACTCCAACTATTAATACCTTAATGAGTTCCCTTTAATCCTTTACATCCCACTCTTTGGATTCTCATCTATCTGTATTAGAGACTTCTGCATTACTGGGTCATACTTCCCTTTCAGTGTGATTGCTGAGATTATCTCTGTTTAGTAATGACTCTCATTGTCTTTTGAACTGCTTTCAGATGCCATTAAAATGGTCAGAGGGTTAGACCATTGGAGTTTGATAATCTCCCAAATTGGTTTCCAATTTAAGTCCTATCCACATGATGTAGTAAAACCAAAAAAGCTGCTTTCATGATGCTGTGGTTGCAGTCCATCTTCTGGTGTGTGGTCAAGGATGATGCATCATAAGATCTAAAACATCTAAAGCCCACAAAGACAATGTTAGAGAGCTGGATGGACCAGAAAGAAGCAGGACAAGAAAAGTGTAATGTCTTTTCTCAGACCTTTTGGAACGGTTGTGTTAGAAAGGGTTTGTGTTTTCACTCTGTACCACAAGTGATCTGCAGGATGCAGTGTGCTTTGGCACTGTGAAGGCAGCCTGCAGGGTGACGCTGGGTCTGGCACGCCTGTTGATCGCAGCCATCTCAGGTAGAGGGTAGCTGTGATTGTTTTTTATTTTTTATTCTTTTAGCTCTTCAGTGAGCAGTTCAGTCACTTTGTTGCAAGCCTGCCAGCAGCTCTTGCTATTCAAGTGGGTGCTGCTCTATCAGTATTTTGAGAGCTGGCAGAAAAGGGTGATGATCGGATGCAGCCAGTTAAAAAACAGCATACACTTTACAGGAACGTTCATTCTGTATCCTGAGCTGAAATTTCACAGCATCAAGGCAGAACAGTCTCGTGGAGGGAATAGTGACCTTTGGGAAAGCTTGCCTAAGTATTGGAATGCTCTGTGTTAAGAAACTCGAGGATTCTGCTATGTCAGGAAACCCAGGGGTACACACAGCCTTTTGAACATAGAGGTCTTGTTAGCAAATGTGTTGAGGGTGTTACAGAAATGCAGCTGGAGCGGGCAGGATTATGTGAAATGTTAGTATGGCACTATTAGACCCTGGGGATGTGTAGGGGTGCTCCCCAGGCTGTAGCAACACATTATAAAATATATGTGAGGTTGTAGCTGCGTTGCTACCCATGAGGAAAGAGGTTCCCTCAGAGGAGCTCCCCTTGGGTGCTCTGCTGAGCTTTGTGGGACAATTTTTTTTTTTTTTCCTGCTGTCTCTGTAAGGTGCTGTGGAAGACCAAACTTTTAAGTTAAATTTGTTACCTGACCTGTGTCAATGACCTCATCTGGCAACTGCCTTCCTCTTGCAAGGGTGGCTGAGGGCTGAATAAGCATGAAAACAGAACCCCCCAGCACTTTCAGGTGATGGTCCCTTCAGAGTAGGATGCACTGATGTGAGTGTTGTGGAAAAAATCGTAGTTCCTCTTCTGTTCTCTGGGGACAAGTCTCATGCTTCCACTGGCCTTAAATTCACAGAACAGTGAAATGCAATTGTTGTATTATGAGACCGAAATGTAATACATGAAGAACACGTGGCACATTAAACCCATCTGGTTCATACAGAAACTCATGTATAATTCACAGTTTTTGTAAATATGTCAGCTTAATACCTCTCTGGCACCTATCAGCAAGGCTCTGTCTCCCTTGGGTTAGTCAAACATGACAGCTTCTGAAACTGGACCCTGAATTGTATGACAAATGGTACTGAACTGTGACCATTCCTGAATAACAACTAATTTTGAATGCGGGGGGGGGAATTTCTTACAATATGAGCCATTTTTTCAAGTTCCTCATTCTCAGTGCAGTTTTCAACTTTCATCCTTGTTATGGTGGAGAAACTCTTTACTCTTTCAGTAGAGCAGGATTGCATCTAGGCAGGTACAGCAGCACCAAGCTTTGGTTAACCTTCCCTGCTACACATTCCGTGTTGCTTCTTGATGCTGGTGGATTGGAGTTGGTATCTATCTGATAGTTCTTTCAGATGCTTATTTGTAGTTTAATTAATATGTATGATACTTTCTTTCAGACTGTAGCTTACATGCATGCTCCTGAATAGGAATCACTTTCTAATACACGGCAGAGCTCAAAGCACAGAGCTCAAAGTTTCCTGTGCCACAAGACTCTTGGTGGCTAGTAAGATGCAAGTCTACTTTTCACTAGTGGAGTTGCTTGTATATTCAGTGGACTAATTGAGCTGTGCTATGTAAAGCCTGTGAGAGTGTATGGTTAGGTGCTTGCAAGTGCTCCTTTCATTGAGAGCATTGGTCTTCTAAGTAATCACTAGAAAGCAGCAGCTTGATTCAGTCACTGCTACTCAGAGGAGGAAAAATTAATTCCCAAATGTATCATAGGCACTATGAAAATAATGTTAAATAACAACACGTGTTACTCTGGCTGGGTCAGAGACGCTGAAAACCGAGAGCTGTTGGGCAGTAAATTGCTAAAGCACATTGGTCCGTGGGATGCTAATGTAGCCTGGGCTGGAGCCAAAGTCCATGAAGTCTAAAGAAGTTGTCCAGTGAATTTAGCCTGCTTTGGACTGCCTCCTTGGTTGAGTTTTTCAGCAGCAGTGTTCAGCTCCACTGACCCTAACTCCACTGGGAGCAGAGACCCAGTGCTGAGCTTTCCTGGCCTGCCGGATTCAACACCGTCTTTTAGCGTTTTAAAAGCATGGAGGGAAGAATAAAGTCTGCATTTTCAAGTCAGACACAGTATATATTCTCTGAAGAGCTATTTTTACAAGTGATTTAAACTCAGCTGTAAAGCTCTTTACCATGTGGCTGATGTGAATGATTTCCCCCCATGCAGACGTGCCAGACCAGGGGCTGTGGAAGGCGAGTGTGCGTTGCTGAGCACAGCGTTTTGGCTGGACCTGGGAGTCCTCTTGGGGAAATGTCATGGTTGTCTGACAGGGGAGCTAGAGCAAGAGGTTTTTAATATCTGGAAGCCCTCCAAGGGCACATCTCCTTAAACTCCTTTTCTGTAGCTCTGGTTTCTTCTGTCCTCAGCCTGCTGTTTATCACATTTCAACAGCCAGTGGAAGTTGTGCGACAGCCTTCATACCCCGTCGTAGGGTTTCGTGGTAGTTCTTTATTCCCCTTTGAATTCCTATTCCAGTTCTCATTGGGACACAAAACAAAACCTATCTACAATAAAAATAAGAACACATCTTCCTGCAAATACAACAGCACAAAAGCTGGCTGCTCTTTCCCACAGAGGCTATCTGAACCAAGCAGCCTTTTCCCTATCACTTTCAAAGCCCTTGGTTTAAGGAAGGGGAGTGATTGCTTAATTATTAAGGATAATTGCTATTTACTTTTGGAAACAATGGACTTGATGAAACGCAAAAAAATGACCTAATTTTCAGAAGTGCCTTGAAGTAAACGAGCTGGGTTTGGGATAGAAGTGCATACATTATCTTCATGAGGTGGTAAAAAGTGACCTTTTGTTCTGAGATAAATCACCCACAGTTTGTTTTTTTTTTTTTGAGCACTGACTGGCCCCAAGCATGGAAATGTCAGTCTAGAAAACAATACTAGTATTAAAAGCAATGCACACAGAATAAGAAAATATTTAAAACCTTTTAAGAAGTTCTCAGGCTTATATGAGACAGCTTGCTAGGTTTTCCTGGGATGACTTTGCGTATCCTAAACATTTATCTTTGCTCTGTCTGCAGCAGGATTTTGCCATGTATTTGTCAGTATCTGGAAGATAACTCCTGTTTCATAGAATTATGGAATGAGAAATGGGGGGGTATTAGAATGGAAAAAAGAAAACACCACTGGAAAAATAATGAAAAGTTTTGAGCCTGGGTAGACAACTCTTTGTAGGCAAGTGCTGTGTCAAAACCCATATGTGGAAGCACCACAAAAATGGATGTAATTGGAGTAATCCTGGTTTTAGGTGTGTTTGATAAAATGGGGTGGCTATACCTTTGTCTTCGGTAATTTAAGTTTGCAAGTTGAGGACTACTGAATTTTTTGAAGCCCCAAACTTGTCTTTTGATGCCTATGTATGTGCCTCTTGCCCATGCATTCTTTCTCCCCATGGAGATCTCCAGATGCATTTCTGTCAGAGACAAACAGATGTGCAATCGTTGCCTTCTCTTGAACCTCCACTAGACTACACAAAGCATAGCAAAGATATAATGTGCAATTTGTGATTGCTGTTGGAAGCTGAAGTCTGTGCCAGTGTCAATACTGAGCTCTGCAGGGGAGGTTGTGATTGGGTATTTTGGTCTTGGACTCTTTGCTTGTTAGCAGGTTTTTTTCTATAAAATTCTTAATGATTTTACTGATGTTTATCTGCCTGAAACTGAGTTAGAATATGAAGATATAAATCTCATTTACAGCACTGCACTTCTTCCTGCTCTAAAATGCTCATGTAGTAGGTGTATAACCACTTTAAGGCTGCTTTAGACTTAGGAGGATGGAGTGAAGGGCCTTCTGGATAGGTAAGAGTCAGGCTTATAAAACTTAGTATCCCTAAAGGGGGTCATTTTATTGGCATCAGATAATTTGTTCCAATTTATAGGAAGTCTTACTCAGCAAGCATTGCAAGCTTAACTCCATCAGCTGTGTAAATGTTTGCTGTAGGGACATGGACATCATTGAGTGCGTGTAGCCTCCCTACTGCTGCTTTAGCCTCCAAGAAACATGTGAGAGACTTTGGGAGAGCTCATTTTATTTCATTTTTTGGGTTCCATTTTAGAGCATTTCAGCATTTATTGCCCTTTTACTATTGCTTGGCTCGAGTGGGATATGCAGTCCAGCTTATCTTCCTACAGATGGACTTCGGCCACATGCGTGGTCTCTCCAACATACAGATGAATTTCATAGAATAAAGAACAAAATAAATACTTATATTTTCCTGGTTAAACACAAGAGTTAGATGATTAATAAATGTATATTGACAGTTTAATTTCACACCGATTCCTAATAGCTTTGTGCTGAAGCAAAAGTGATTCTAAATGACTATATGTCTAATTTGCTTGACAAAAAAAGGGCATTTTATAAAAGCAGTAACTTTGATATCTCTCTAGAAAATACAAATATGCCTGTGTATGTGTATACTGGAAGGGAGAGCATTGCCCTTTAAGAATTGCACACACTTCTGGAGTACATTTAAATTTTAGACATGCTATCTTCTATTTGACCAACTGATGAAGTTGATTAAAAAAAAAATCTCCAAGCTTTCAAGCACGGAAATATTTCCTTTTTTTGTTTAGTTTGGGTGTTACAGGAGCTTTAATGGGTGAGAGAGACATGCTGACATTTCAGCAGACTTTCTGTTCTTTATAGTTTTATTTTGCATTCTGGGCAGTGAACCATGCTAAAGCTCTTTACACTTCTCTGGTGCATGCCGGAAAAGTGTAACTGAGAGCTCATGCAGTTTTGAGCAGACACTGCAATAAAATTCCCTCCTGACCCTTTCTGCCATTCAGGCTTTTACCAGTGCTGCTAAGTCACCTAAAAGGCTGGATTAAAAATATCTTGCCCAGTCAGAGCCAGTTAATCTGTGCCTGGTTTTTATGTCTGGACAAGCAAAAAGTTCTCACTGGTGATTGTGCTGTTGATGTGTGTGCCACTGCCTTGTTTTAGGACCTGGTCATACCATAGATTTGACTGCATTTGAATGTGGTTCCATCCTTTCAACATGCACAGAAGACAAAGGTTTTCTTTATGCTTCAGGCAGCAGAAATGGCTCTCGCATCTCTAGCGTTCTGGATGATATCAGTAGAGGGCCCAGGCTCTCAAGTACAGAAGGTGGGAGCACAAAAAGAACAGGAACAAAATCAGGGTGAGTGTCGTTTTTATGCCCTGGCAGCTCAGAACTGTCCCCAGAGATAGTCTAGTTGGTGCCCTGCATGCCCTGACCTAGCCAGGCTGGTGATCAGCAACAGTGAAGCTGGAGTAGTGCGGTCTACCCTGTGCAGTGTCACCAGGCATCCTTTGGTCTGTGACAGTCTGTGCTGCTGTGTTTTCATTGTTACTGCTGCTAGAGTAAAACTCCCTGAAGTGTGTTGGCACATGCAGCAGTCACATTTTGCTTGCGGTGTACACGTGACCGTGGAGAGCAGTGGTAAGGTGCTGTTCTCCATAGGTGTGAAGGAAATGTCAAAGATGACTTCAGAATGTAACAACTGCTCAGCTTTAAAATGGGGAGGAAATTTAAAATAAGGTAGATTACAGGGGGGATTCCCCATGCAGGCTTTCTAGGCTATTCTCATTTAGGATGGTGATTTCATACAATGACACTATGATTTGACTCAATGTGCTAAACTCAGACTTGACTTTTACTTGTTAAGCTCTTACGAAACCTGAAATAGTTTTGCTAACAGAAAAAAGCACTGATGCAGCTGTATAGTTATAAAGATGTTTTACACCAGTGTAGTTTCTTCCTGTAAGAAGAGAGGAATAAGCTATGCTAAAATAAAACATGACGCAGATAGAGCTGTTTTCACAACAGGCGGACTGGGGTATCTGTGAGTGCTTGGGAAAGGTTTTAAGAATAACTCCAGAATTTAGACTGTAATGATTTCCCATTTCTGTAGGTGGCTACTAAAACTAAATTAGGATACTTCTATTCTAAAATATTTACCTTACTTAAAATTTCAGCTTTGCATCCAAATAGCAAAAGTAGTGATGTATTTTTTTCATGCACTTCTACCTCTTGGCTCTTTTGGTACACAGACTGCTTGTATCCAGAGCATGTAAAGATGCACATGGCCTTACATTAGTTGGATCTGCACTGTGTTAACATAAGTTACATGGTACATACATGTAACACACGTTATCTTACATATTACCATACCATAGGCCATATCTGGCACATGAGCAGGACTCCTCTGTTCTAGGCGCTGTATCAGCACAGAGCAGAAAGCTGATTCTGTCTGATGAGCTTTTCATCTTGATAAGAAGTCAATATGTAGCAGTTGGATATAGATGGTACATGAGGGAGTGCAGAGAACACAAGGGCATAATATTTTTCACAAGCTCGAGGTCAGTCCTGATGTAGGTGGCACTGGAGAGTTGGCGCCGAAGAAAACTGGAGGAGATGAGCAGTAGGAAAGGTGGGATGAAGGAAAGCACAAAAACTCTTGCTGGAAAATCTGATAGTTGGATGATAGTAGATGCTTCATGGGATCATCAGAAGTAGGAATCAATGCCTCAGTAGCGAGTGAGGAAATAATAGGGTGAGAGTAAGTGCTGGAAAGCCTTGAAACCAAAGATAAGCTTATGCTGAAAGCCTTGAAGCCAAAGATAAGTTTGCTGCAAGAAAATGTGGAGAGAGCTGGAGAAGATATTGGTGAATGAGGTGATAGTGACAAGCTTGGTCTGTGATCTTTGAAGCCTTCTGGGTGGGAGAGAACAAGCTTCACTTTATCAGGGCTGGAGGAAACTGGTGGAGTCACTGAGGTGTTCAGCGCCAGATGCCTGAGAAAGGAAGAACTGTACAGACGCCGTGTAAAAAGTACCTGCAGGAAGTTGTGTCTGCCCCTCTGTGTTAACACAGGCTAAAATAAGTTGTGAATTTAAAGGGTATTTTCTGTTACTAACTGCTCTGCTTTCAGGGAGCTCTGTTTGGGAACAACAGACCCATTTTTCTGTTTAGCTGGAGACACATGTTTCTGGTCTGGAAGGAAAGTCCTCCTGCAGAGCTGAGGAAATCAGCAGAAGCTGTTAGGATAAGCTCAGTTCCAGCAAGACCCTCAGCATAATCCAGAGGCATAGACCTAAAAGGTACATATGGAAGATGACAGTTATCACTGTATGAGGCTGAGCTGTGTTGTCCCCCAGATGAAAAATGAGAAGAGGTGAAATTCAATGGGAAGTGAAACATTCCCATGTTGTGCTTGAGCTGAAGGCTGGATGTGCCGTGCATGTGCTGCCCAAAAGACAGGCCAAGAATTTACCAAGTGCTGAAAGTGAGATGCTTGGAAATAGTCACGCATCCGTGTCATCAGTCACATACAGTTGAAACTGCTGATAAAATTAGCCAGAGATGAGATATGCACAGCGGGGAAGAAAAGCCCAGCAGAGTATTGTGTGTAACAGGACCACAGAATGTGGGAGAAAGCATTAAGGAGGCCAAGAGTAAAGCAGAAGAAATCAAGTTGGGACAGAATCATAAAAATGATGGGTTTTTGCATGTCCTGAGAGGCAACCTCAACAAGTGTGTTAGTACTGTTGTGGCACTGTAAGGTCACATTAGTGATGCAGGATGCTATATGATTAATACTGTTATAATGTTTGTGTAATAAGGAGTATAAGCAATCAGTGGTTATATTAGCATTCTAATCTTGGAGAACAATTGAATTAACACTGTGATAGTAACGAGACAAGAACCTCATGATGATTAACTGCTCAGTGCCAGCACTGCTGCTCACTTATGGAAGAGTACAATTTTGTTTTTTAATTTTGTGAAAGAATTAACAGTAACAAAACCCAGTTTGATAATGTAGGCTTCTTAAAATTATTTTTACTTTTTTTTTTCCTGGCCTCTGAAATGGGGTATTTTGGGGAGGTGATTCAGCAACCAAATTGTGGCTAACAGGGTATTTTTTTTGTTCTGGTTATGTTGCGGGTGTCTTGTGACTTGCTGAAACTTCTGGTTGCCAAAACTTGAAAGTGGATGTCTTGCAGCTAGCTGAAGTTTTTGGGTTGCCGAGCCTTGGAAGGACAAGAAGACAGGGGGGTTAGGAACAAGGAAAGCTATTTGCTGAAAACTGTAACGTGCATCTTTTCACAATGTCAAACCTTGAACGTTTTTTACTGATAGTAGATTTCTGCTAAAGAAACACAACTTCAGTGCAAAAGCTGTATTTCATATGGAAGTAAATAAGCAGATGTTTTGAAAAATGATTTTGAATTAGCCCACAACCCAATGAAATTACAAGCTTGGCTGTATTTCTCTTTCTGAGCTAAGCAGTATGGTGCTGGTGGTGTATCTTCATATGGAACAGGGTCCAGCAGCTAAACTTACACCAGGTTTTTCTTGGAGGCTGGGGACTATGGAGGACATAAAAGAGCACAGATGGCCCAGCAAATAATTGTGGGGCTGTTGTATGACAGCAGAAATGAAGACTATTCTGAGCTGTGATGGGATACTCTTATTGTTCATGGTGTCCGTGGAGATCCCAAGGCCATGTGGCTTGGTTAGCTGTATGTGATCTCTGAGGCCTCCTCACTGGTTTGACAATGAGGAATTTTTTGGTAGATGGTCCCTATTTCCCATTTGTCCTGAAGTTTAAACAGCTTTTGTAGGGGTCTGTTGTGTTTTGACCTGAGCTTTTTTTACCTTGTTGGAAGGAAATCCATCTGGATTGACTTAAGGGGGAAAAAAATCCCCACGAATTCAAACCACTGCCAAGGAGATAATTGTTGTGATCCCCTACTTTCGGAGCCTCTTTCCCCTGTGTTTTCTGCTGCCTTGTATTTAGGCATCCCACCTCCTCCTGTAACCAACGGGGATTTCTGCCCTGAAGAGCTGAGCAATGCAGCACCGATTAGTGACTCTGATTTCATTAAATATTAAACTTTCCAAGAAGTGAATAATCTGTTAGTCAAATATAAACTATAAACGTGGCTCAATTCACTGTTCTGCTGATCTGTTTTGTGCAAAGCCAGTGTAAAGCTGCTGCCATTTTGATGGGATAACAGTTTGTGCTTTGCTTGATCCCTGTGCTAGTACCTGGACCAGTGCAGTATAAGAGTATAGCCCTATTGTTATAGATGGATATGGGTGAGTTTCAGAAACCAAGCTGGAGCAGAAAGAAAGGATCATATTTAGAGATCCACATGGCATAGCCAAGTTATTGGATGATGATTTGCAGAAGGGACCTCTCATGTTAGATGTTCCCGTATTTGCTGCTGAATTTTGCCTTGGCTTTGCAAGAGTGATGAAGATTTGGTAGGTGTATGAATATCAGATGAGGAATGTTAATGCCAGGTGACCTTACTGCTGTTTCTCACAGGCTCAATGTAGTTCAGTGTGGTCACACTTCGATTCTTATTTTCCTTCCTCTTTCTAATAACCTTTGCCATGTTCTTCCTCAGCCTGCTACACCAAACAGACTGGTCATAGTCACAGGGCTTCTGGCTGTTTTCTCTCAGAGTACAGAGTTGTGTTCTTGTTTATTTGTTAAAGGTTGCAAGAAAAGGAAGTGGTTGAATGTCACTCTCTTTACTGGAGACATGCTGTTGTCCGAATGAAAAGGTTTATAGTCCTTTTGGGAAATGTTCAGACTGCATTCACAAGATTTACTCCTGGGAGCTGGATCTCCCCTGCCTTTGTAAACCTTGCCGAAAGAACTTCTAAACAACTGATTATTACAGACATTTCTCACTGGTCAAGAAGCAGGAGCAATTGGCTTTAGGAAAGCAGTTATTGATCCATAAAAGCAGAATAATTGCAACAAGCAGTAATTAGTGAAATTAAATCTCACTCTACACTAACTGCCCTTGCATATTTATTATACTGCATTTGTTGTCTGTGTCCCATGTAATTCTGTCACTGGTTTGCCATTAATAATGCACTTCTAAATCCATTGGTAACAAACCGGTCAGGTCATTAAATTTCATCATTGTTGCTCAGTCTCGCTTCCCAGTGCCGTGGTAACTTGTTAGTCAATCTTTGTGAAACTTTGGCAGTGGTTCCTGCAGACTGTGGTGGTGGCACCACGGTATGTCCCAAGATTCTCTGAGTCATGTTAAGATTCAGGAAACCACCATATAAATAGAACTCTCCAAATAGTACCTTTACATCATCATCATGTGTTTCCAGTCGGGGGTTAAATACTTCCTCATTCCAGTGGTGATATCACTTTTCCAGACCCTCTCTAAAACTAAATATAGTCATAGAAAGTGTCTCCACGCATATAAACTGAAGCGGTTGAGTCAGTTAAGATGTTGGAGAATCAGAGGATATGCTGTCACTTCACTGACAGGAATACAGGATGGCTTCATTGTCCTGAGTAAAAAGGGATGTGTGTTCTTGAAGTGTAAGTTTGGAGGTCAGTTGTTCTGTTATGTATGAACTGGCTTTGCAGAAATGATTCTTTTTCCATCTGTTAATCCTTAGTCTTACAAAATGCTGCCCATCACTAGGACGTCTGGGTACCTTCTACCTGGAGGAATTTGCAGAGTCCACAGGTGACTCTGTGGCACTTCTGGTAACTTTCACTTTTACAGGTGAAGTGCCACCAGCAGTATTGTTCCCATAAGGAAGAAGAGGGATCCTTTGGGTCTGATTTTGATAATTGCTAAACATGTGCACTCACTTCATCATTTTCATTTCACCACCTTTTTACAGAAATCCTGGTGTTTGAGCCATTAGGAAAAACAGAAAGGCACATTAGGTGAGCAGAGGGCATGTTTCCTTGTCATATGGTTTACAAAAGGGAATACCAAGACCTGTCTTTAAATCTGGCTTCCACAGGTTTCTAAATAGTACCTAACTATGAGATTTTTGGCTGGTATTTTGAGAAGATAAATCCTGTGATAAAAAGCCCCAAATAAGTCTGGAGCTTCAAGAAGAAAACAGTTGGGGGGAATCAATTAATTCACCTGTATGCCTCAAAGTGAGCAACTTTTCCTTCCAGCATGCCTTGCATTCTTCTCAGGCAGTGGATCCCAAATGAACAGAGGCCTCAACCGAGCTGTGCCTGGGCAGAATGGTGCTGAGACTGGCCTGTCAGCAGCATTTGGGATAGCAAGCCTGGCAGGGTTGGGTATACCACCAAAATCCAAGTCTTCTACTCAGAAGAACTGGAGAAAATCATTGCCCTAAAGTTTTTTTCTATGCCAGAGGGTGGTATTCTTCCAATGGTGTGGTCAGATACTCTGGATATAAAGCGTGGAAAGCTGCTTCTGAAGTTTTGCATTTAGCCTGCAGATGTAAAGACAAATAATGTGTAGGGAGAAACAACTGCCCGGTGATGCCAGGTGAAGTCTTTGCAGCAAGAACCAAATGCATCCTGCAGTTACAATTCCCCCTTTGGTGAATTGCATTCAGTACGAATCCTTCTCATAATTCATTTGGATATAGCAAATAGCTGCTTTGTAAAGCATATATTTTGATTTATGGGGACATTTCTGATCTCCAGTTGGTTTTTTTCATAGTGAGTGGGAGCTCATTCGCCAGTTTCTGAAGTGCTGGTTTTTCAGTGTTGAAAGGTGCTGCTTGTCAGGCAGCACAAAAGCGCTGCCCCGGCTAGCAGAGCCCAGGGAGGGAGTTGTACACTTGCTGTCATTATGGGGAAGTTCAGGGGTAGGTAAACGGTAATTTTCCAGACCAGAATTTAGCACAGTAAAGCTAATTTATTCTTCCCCTGTAACAAAACGACTGTAGAGTTGTTTCTGGGCGTAGTGATTTGTTCTCTCTCAGATCCAGCAGGAAGCAAACTGGGGAGAAGGCAAACACAGCAGTGTCGTTGCCTGCAGGTCCTGCCTCTCGTGTGCAGAAGCCCTAACAGTGGGGTTTTGTTGTTATCTAGGTGAAGTGATAATGTCCTTCTCAGCCTTGTACCCTCTCTCTTAATAGTAACCAGTTTTGACTCTGCTTGTAAAGACCTCCTGGGTGTGAGGCATCAGTTTAGCACTTCAGGTGCAGAGAGGCTGGAAAAGCTGCTTGTGAATTGCCCAGAACACTCTGCTATGGAAACTAAACAGGGAAGTTAATGTTAGCATAGATTCAGCATTGATAAGTTCAACTCCTGTCTCGCAGGGAAGAAACTTTTATTGTTTCACTGCTGGTGCTGTGCCCTTTGAGCCAGGTAACGCCCTAACTGTCTGGCTGCTTCACGCCGATGTCTGATCTGTGTCCAGGAGGGATCTGGGGAGGTTGGTGTTCACTTCTGCTACCTTGTTAAGCTCAATCAGGCAGCGCTTGCAGCTTTTGCATTTCAGTGCGCAGCACTTTCCCAGTACGTACCTTCTCTGTTTCAAAGACATCACTCATAAAAGGAGACAACATCTGGCGTGAGCTCAGGGAACATGGATATTTAGGACTCATAGTCAGCCCTGTTTATTTTGGTGTTTGTTCTTTGGAAGCTTTTGTAGGCTGCAGGGGCTGGCAGGATGTAGAAGCATATGATGTGGTCTGCTCGGGATTATATCTTTTCTAAAGCTTTGTAGCCTTGGGTGGCATTCATTCCCTTGCCTCCTGGGGCTGTAAGGAGCAGGGAGATTTGTCACAGACTAGGCCAGGTTCAGGTCAGTATCTAAACAAGTTTGTTACTTACTTTCTCATAACATCTGTAGGTTCATTTCAAGGCCAAACCAACTCTTATACCAACTCTTATTTGAATGTATGTTCCTTTCTCTGAGAGTTTATAATCTTACCAGGCACAAACACAGGCCAGGAGGAAATTGCAAGTTAAAGTAATTAAAATTTTAGCACAGGAACAAGCGTCTTGATGCTGAAAGAAAGAGCAGGAAACTTTCCATCCATTCTGCTGGCATAGTTTTATCATTAGAGAGCTTCTGGGCAGCACATCTGGAAGAGTGTGAAACAGAGCAGAACTAAATTACCACCTCTTATCCATGCCGACAATACGTGCTAAATCATCAGGAGGTATCTTCTTCCTGTATTTCCAACTAGAGCAGGCTCAGCATGAGCCCTGCATGCTTCCAGCAAGAAACCTCTGTGAGCAAACCACAGAAAAAAAAACCCCAAAACCAACTAAAGAGCCCTTTTCTCCATGAAGCTTTTGGAGAAATTTTTTTTTTTTGAACAAAAGGAGCAAAGCTAGTAGTGCTTGGAAGGATGTGGGCTTCATGCTGAGATGTCAATCACTTGATTCTGTCTGGAAGGTGTATTCCAGGAACAGAAATGAGTGACCTGAGGAGCTGTGAGGTGGAAAGAGTGATTGCTGACAAACTTTACATAGTGTGAGAGGATGGTAGCTATCTTTACACCTAGACAGTGCTCTGAAGGGAAGAAGGATCTCATCCTGTTAGTGAAGGGGCATGATATCCTTGGAATTGAGTCAAGCTGGAAAAAATGAGTTAAAAGGCTCACCCTTGGCTGGTGTTTTTGGGCTGACAGCTATTATACTTGCACTGTGTTAAGCACATGGGAGCTCAGTGTGAATTCCTGTAAACATGGAGCAAGTAAGTAGTCCCTTCTTTAGATGGCTCGCAATCTTATTTGTCACATTTCTGGGTGGTTTTTAAGGTGGTTTTCTTGCCAGTGCTGCTTTGTGAAAACTCTGCAGTGCTCTTGGGTGCAGAAACAGCAAAAGGAACAAAAAAAAGGAACAAAAAGAAAGAGGAAAGGATTTGTTTATTCCCCTCCCCCCAAAGTATAGCACAGTTTGTTTGACAGTTTGATGCTGACAGCAATAGGTCACCACCTCTTCAGGCAAAAGTGGTGACTTTCCTAGTGATGGAAAGCAGTGCAATGAGAGGGGTGGTGGAAAGTTGCTTTGCTGACTAGGTAGAATAAAACTAGCATAAGAACAGCTGTTTGCTGTGAAGAGACCTGGTGTTTCTCTGTAGAGTGGAGTAAAAATGCTTTTAAATGTAAATATACATGCTGTCCCCTCCTTTCACTTTATTCTCTTGCAGTAATTGGGTAATTTTCTTACTGACAATAGGAAGCTACAGTAAGCCTGGACTCTAGTGTAAATTGGGAGTAATTTTAAGGAAGTCACGGGTATCTCCCTGGTGCCCAAGGGTTTTAGGGAGCCTAAGCTAATTACAAAAGTTACGTACTTTAACTTGCTCTTGAAGGGAGTGACCTCATTCTTGTTAACTTTGCCAGTGTGACACCGGGGAAGGTGCAGTGGTCTGACTGAGGAGACAATAAATGAAAAGGACTTGACCTTGATTTTGGTAAGCAAGTGGCAAACTTCTTGAAATGTCAATTGCTTTATTAAAAAAAAAAAAAAATCTTATTAGCTTTGCAAGTGGATTTGGGCTGACTGAGGGTTGTTTTAGCTGTAGCAAGTTAGAGACTTCCCTAACTTCAGAGTAGGACTCTGTCCTGGTTTCAGGAATGTTCCCATGCAACAATGCAAGGCTGCTGGCTCTGTTTTAAATAACCTTCTTTACTCCCAAACTCAATGTGTTTTTTTTTTGTTCTTAACGTAACGCATGAGAACAAGTACAAGCCAGTAATCCATGGAGATTTAAGATGCCCCAAACGAGGATGAATCAGAGTTTTCAAGTTCGGTAGGTCATGCTCGTCTCACTGGTGACTCAGAAGTCCCTCTCGTTTCTTGCTGAGGCTCAATGTCTTGCTGGATTTGACAGTAGAGTTCATCATCATGAACAATCAGCTTCACATGAATGTTCATACAACCAAATGACACATGGAGCTGAAAGCTTAAGATACATTAGTATATAGACAGAAAACAAGTAGTAAAACTCAAAGGTGGTGTTTTTTTGGTTTTGGGGTTATTTTTATTCCTAATATTTAGGTGGAATTTCACTTGTCTTGGTCTTTTGTCATCAATTGGACTCCTGCTGACATATTTCTGTTCCCCAACAGTGTGCTGAAAGACTAGATGCCGGTGAAAGACAGCTAAAATAAGAGCAAGAAGAGAAACTAAATTCTTCCTGCCACAGATGTCAGTCATCATCTCTTTCTAGGGTGTAAAATGTTAGGTTTGTACAGCTCATGGGCAAAGGTTTTGCATACCGGGTAATTACTAAAACAGAAAAAACGTGGCGACAGAGTCAACTCGGGAACTGCTTCTCCATGTCTTCTGACATCTGGTGAAGTCCTTTCTCAATGTCCTTCTGCTCTTATTGTTCAGAGCGTGTGAAGCTCTAGGCCTAGCAGGCATGTTTGTAATTAATGTTTCCAGCATCACATTGATGCCACTTGCTGCGCCGTGGAGATCATGTGTTTCTGTGAAGCCAGGCTGTCATGTGGACTGCTCAAGGGTAGCACTGAACTTTTTGTCAGGCTGCTGCATTATAAGCCAGTCTCTGTGTAGAGTAATAAAAGGAAGCTTTGGGGAGGTGGGGGAGGTGGGGGAGCTGGGATTCTTATGGTAAAAGCAGGTTTGAAGAGGGAATGGCATCAGCCCATTTGGGGGATCCACGAAGGGTTTACTAGGTTTCTTAACCCTGTGAAAGTGCAATAACTACAAATACATGGTTGTATAGAAGAGTGCTTATCTGGTAGGGGGTTAATTCTTCTGGGACAGGATAAAGGGAGATGATGTTTATAGTCTTCAGTAGGCTTCATTAGTATTAGCTGCTGCCTTTTTTTTTTTTTTAATGCCCACTACTGGAGACTTTTAAAGCACCCACAGCTCCAAGTGAGGTAGTGGATACTGTGTAAATCTCAAATTAAGTGCCACAAACTAGTAGCATGTACCAATCAGGCATAAAAAGATACAATAAATGCCTAACTTCATCACACCAACATTTGTATGTGACTCTGGATTCTTCTTCAACAGGGCCTGAAGGATGTGCTGGTCAGGGAGAGCACAGGAGCCAGGCCCCTCTGCAGTCAGCTCGCTTGCACTCCCCTGGATCCACTGCTCTTGTATTGGGGATATCAGGAGGAGCATCCTTGCCTGTTCCCAGTGCTGTTTGTTTATGGACCCACTGTCCCTGGATTTGTCTAATCCCATTTTGAACCTGCTTATACTGTCTGCCTGTGGCAGATGTTACAGGTCATCCCTGTGGCAACAAGTTCCAGAAATTCACTGCCATCTCAGTAGAAATGTACCTTCTTTTATTAATTGTAAATGTTTTCCTGCTAGTTTCAGTGAATGCCACCCAGATCTAATAATGATAATTCTGAATTTATGAAAAGCAGCCTTCATAGTTTTGTAAATCTTGGTCATATCCCATCAGAGCTTTTTTTTAAGCTGAAGACCCTTGGACTTTTCAGCCTCTTGGAAAAGCAGCTCCTCTGTCCCCTTAATCATTGCAGTTGCCTGTCTATTTACCTTTTCTGTGTCCACTTTGTCCTTCTTTAAATGCAGAAACCAGAAATGACCCCAGTCCTTGGGAGGCCTGTAGGCTTCATGCAGATTGAGCTTGAAGATGGAACCAAAGCCTTGCAGAATTCACCACACACAAGAACCATCACAGCTGCCAGTTCGGATATTCCCTGGGTGGGGAGATGGAAAAAAGCTTGTAGAGCACTAAAATAATAAGAGCAGTTTTTAATATATTGGTATGGTAAATATGAATGGCACATTACAGAAAAACAGGGACTGGGCGGGTCGAAATAACATAGCACTACCTCATGCTTTGTGAGCAAAGTGGTTTTAGCACATGGTCCCAGCCCTGCAAAGCATTTCCAGTTGTAGTGTTGCCAAGAACAATCCCATGAATTTGCAGGGACTGTTCATGGTAGTAAGCAGCATTGTTGCCTCAGAACCCATGATGCTTAGGTGTGTAAATACATATGTGCATATATAGGTATATATATTTTTTAAGCCTTGTTCTATTTTGCCAATGTAAATGTCAGTGCCTTAAAAAGGTGGAGTGAAGGTTGGCTAGGAATTGCATGGCAAAACTGCAGGAATTTCCCCATTGTGTACAAAATTGATAGCTAGTTTTTTTTATGCAATTTGAGATTAGGACTGGATCTGGAGGTCTCTAAATTGGACCATCTGGGTAATGATTTGAAAATCTGCTCATCTGTTTTGTGGTGAGAACTATTTTTGCTGCGCTTTGTTATGCCGTTGTTCCTTGCAGATGGAGGGTTAACTCTGAAGGGGTGACTTTGCTTTGTAAGGACTATCACTTTTTGGCATTGCCCAGTGGAACAGTGAAGGAATGTCCCACGTTCTGACTGTACCATCAGCTTCATGTGAATTTTAATGCCTGTGTCTTCTGAATGTTGTCTGCATGCTTTGAACCTGGTTTGTTGTGTCCTGGTTTTGGTGGTTTCTTGAAAGCCTGGGAGACCACAGCTCTTGCCAGAGATCAGCTGTGAAATTTTACCCTGTTGACCTGTGCTCTGAGGATACCCATGTTTTTAATTGGAAGTTATAATTGATTATATCAAGTTTGATTTACTAATTGGCAAGGAGAAAACGGAAAGAAGCGTGATGTGCAAAAGGCACTGCATTACTTGTTGGTATTCTCAGCCCTTTGTGGGAGAAGTGACAGTATACATCAATTTGAATTTCAAAATCTTCTATCCAGGTAGCAGGAGAACTAATTTACAGTCCAATGCTTTAGCAAGTAAACTTTGTCTTATGAATCTGATTTCCAGCTTTTTAAAAAGAGCAGTGCATTTTCTAGGATAAATATGGTCTATTTTGGCACCTTTTTAATGAATTTTTCTGCCTTTTCCCACTTCATTATGAATGATAATCCATCCAAAAAGCTGCAGTGGCTTTATGGTGCAGCTGCGCTCCATGTATAAGCACTTTGGCTGCCATCCCAAAATGGCACATTTCAACCATGACTGTCATAAAAGCTGCTACCAAGGATTCTAACCATACTGATAGACTTGTGTTTGGACCAGCTTCATTATATTTTTAAGTCAGGTTGTGTTCAGGAATATTCCTGGCCCCTGGCTCCATGGTACAGTAACATTCTGAAATTTCATCTCTTGGGACATCAGCTGTCATTTCTGAGCCATTGAGAAATGAGTTTGATGATATCTACCCAGTCCTTGGTGAAACATTTGCTCATAGGACCATCTGCCCCTTTAATAGAGTTGTCATTTCAGCATCGCTTCAATTTCTGCGGCAGCTGCCCATTGATAATCGGTCAGATGCGGGGATGTCGCAGAGGAGAACAGCAGAGGCTGACTGCAGTGCTGTCATTGCCTTCAGCTCGCTCTGCCAGGGCACCATCTCCCCAGTTAATGACATCCCTGTTGCACTCGCTGCTTGATCCACCCTTCAAATTTCTTCTTGAACTGTCTATAGCCAGAGAGGCAAGTTGTGCAGCAGCTCAGACCAGATGCCTTTTGCGTGGCCTCCACTTACAGTGAGCATCTCTTTGGGCCTGCTGAGAGATGTTTTTAGCTTGGCTCGGCCAACTCAGATTAAAACATGGGCAAAGATACAGGAATTTACTCTTTCATATGGATTAGTGTTTCTAAGTTCTCTTTTCAGTCTTGAGCTTGAACTGATAATCTCTGCTGGTTATTATTAGACTTGCCAGACATCTGCCTTTGAGCTGTCCAGGTGAGCATCCTACAGAACCGCTGCAAATCTGAGCACCCCAGTGAATCCCCCAGGCATGAGGGGCTGGCACTCATGCTGTGTGCTTTGGGGTGTAGGGGTCTTGTAGGCTGTTTAGCCCGAGTGACAAACCTGTGGGTTTATGAACAGCCCCAGTGTGAGTGACTTTCAACAGTGTTGCTCTTACAGGTCTCCTCTGTTACCGGGCACAAACGCACCAAACAAGCATTATGAAAGAATGCGGCTTCGGAAGGGTTATTCCAATGGTTTGCCCATTAGCCTGAGATCTGGGAAGTGGTAATTAACTTTTCTATCCCACTGCTGATTTTCTGCCTGTTTTATAACAGAGGGCAGTCTTAGTTAACTTTTGACAACCTCTGTTTAGGCATCTGGTCTAAAAGTTGCTTATCTAGTCTCGACTGATAACCAAGGCTCTCTGTACGTGGTGGAAAGATGGGCACCATCCAAAAATGTGCACCTAAATTAGATCAGGTAGGTATCCTCCCGGCAGTGCGTATTTCTGACTGGGGAGTCCAGAGAAATGCCAGCTGGTTAGATTGGACTAGATGTCCAACTTTGTGATGGCAGAAAGGAGCAGAAATGAACCCAGGGCTTGTAGTCCCTCTATGCCCCATTAATGATTATCTGCTGTTTTCACAGGATGGTGTGGTTGGTAATGATGAAAGTGCCTGGAGATTTTC
Source organism: Megaceryle maxima (assembly GCA_024605025.1). NCBI lineage: Eukaryota > Metazoa > Chordata > Aves > Coraciiformes > Cerylidae > Megaceryle > Megaceryle maxima. Next base: position 45,625 of record JANHGN010003628.1, on the reverse strand, counting down.
TAAGTTAGTTATGCAGAAGGGAAACCTGCCTCTCTGTAGGCAGAGGTGACCCAAATGAAGTGACAGTGGCTTCTTTTGAGTGGGAAAACAAAGAGGAGAAATTTTATCCTCTTCCCAAGCATCCAGCTTTATAAAATGTATAAAGCCAAAAGCATAAGCAGCTTTTGTGGCAATCTTGGCTCCATGTTGTGCTCCCCTGCAGTTGAAGCTTTTCAGAGGTGTATGGATTTCAGTGTGTGCACTGCCTGAGCACAAATTCTTTGCCTTCACCCAAGTGTTGGGTGTGAATAATTCCCTTTTTTTTGTTTGTTTGTTTTGAGGATAAATTACAACAGAAATGGTCTCTTGATTCTGTGATGGTTGATTTAGGTCCAGATGGACTCAAGATACCACTTCCTTTGATTTCTCATTGGGTTTCTTTCTGTTCTTCCCTGTGGTCCCACAGAAGGCTCCGAGGAGTTCTATGAACAATGTTGGGTTGCTTTGCCCAGAAGTTCTGGCTGCTTTTTTGCCTTTTGGGTCATCTTCCAGGCAGAAAGAGGGTAGAAATCGCTCTTGTGACTGGAGCAGTCATTGTGTATTAGTAGAATTGGCTGTTAGACAAAAGGGCTGCGTGCTTCCAACCCTTTTGGGATCATTAAAATCCTTCTGAGAGGATCTCGCACCTCAGTCTTCTGGGGTTTGTGAAAAAGACACTGATGTCTCTGTCTTTGGGAAGTGTGGTCGAGTCCCTTGGGCCCAGCCATACAGGAGCTGCATGTCTCACTGGCTGGAGCTGACCATGTGAGCAGAGGGCAGGTCACCGTTTGGGACCCTGAGCCCTTAGTGTGTCCTGCCCAGTGGTGGGAGTGATGAGGCTCTTGAGCTTTGTGTTTGGTCTCATTCAGCCCAGTGGGACAGTGGTGAGGACGTGCCACCAGGTGATTTAGCTCGGTACCCACCGCTGAAAGGACTCAAGGCATTACAGCATCTCCTGCTGGGGTTTGGCCAGGTGCTTCATGCCACCTGCCAGTCTGGAAAGGCTTCAAGGAAGTCGCATTGCGTGATGCCCTGTGTGCCAGGTAAGATCTACTTAGTCACGATCAGTTGGTTTTTCCTTCTCAATCATATTCATGTTGGTTTAGCAGAAACTGACCTCCCAGAGCCAGCTGCTGTATTCGCTCCCATCTCTGAGGCACTACTTGAAAACAGCTTCACCAGTGCGGAGGAAAACAGTCTTGTTTCTTTTAGTGTGAGATCTGCTGTGGAATGATGAATGGTTTTTTTCTTGCTCTATGCTGCTCCACTTCTATCACAAAAATTTTGTTAGAAACTTCCAGGTTGGTTATAAAAGCCACCCAAAAACTCAGATGTGTGTATTTACACAGCTCTAACGCCAGCAGGGCATGACTTGTGGGTAGTAGGAACTGCTAGTGACATTTTCCCACTCCTTTGTGCCTGCGTTTATTGAGGAAATTGGGGAATGAAGTTGACTTCAAGTGCTTTTCCATAGGAACCTGCTATGCTAGCTTCCCCTTGTGATGCAAATAGGACTTCCCACCAGGCAGCCTGCAGGTTGTGCTGTCCTTGATCCCCTTAGCAGCACTGCCTTCCTCACCACGAACTGGAGATGCAGCACTTCTCTCTTACTCCAAAGTATGTTCCTGGTGGCACATTCCCCCTTGTGCTAGATGAGGAGAAGGGAAGAGCATTTTCCATTGTTGCTGCACATCGTGCTTGTGCTGCAAGAGCTGCCTTTAAAGAGGCTGACAGAAGTTACAGTGCTTTCACAGCTGGTGTTGTTTTGAAGCTATATGTAGTGCATGTGAAACCTTCTCCAGGTGTCTTGCTGTTAGATGCTTTTCACTTCATCTCCCTCCAGAGAGCTCCCCCTCGCAGACCAAAACCCCGTGACATGCAGGGTAAGCTGGCAGTCTGACGTGTGTTGACCAAAGCCCTATTTTTTTAACTTGCTTCCCTTTGCGTGTCACTCATACACATACACTAATGTGCATTATTAAAGCAGACGTTAGACTCCTTTTTTTTTATTAAGGTTGTATTTTACAACCTGGTTCTTATCTCAGATGGCATACCATACCTCAGCTACCTTTATTTGTTTCCCTCTTTTCTTACAACAGTGCTGGGTCTTTATCTGAGGTGGGAAGCTGGTGAATGTGAACTGAGCCCTGAGATTTCCTCCTTTTTTCTCTGACTGAACGCTCACAGGATCTTGCATTTTGGCATTTGGCCACAGATAGAAACCCTCTGGCCTGCCATGACCCTGTAACTGCATAAATCAGCCCCAGAATTTGGCTTCTGATTGTCATTTTTTGGTTTATTTTTATTATATTCTTATTGCACTGATGTATAAGGAGACGAGTTTCTGAAAGGATTTAGGTCAAGATGAAAGAAATTGCAATTAAATGACATTGATTTTGTTTTATATAACCGGGACTGTTTTTTGAAGTCCTTCTTTAAATATTTAGCAATGCTTTTTCCCCTTCAGCACAAGGGTCAGTGTCTCATATTGGCTGATGGTGTGGGTTCCTTGCCAGCATACAGAGGTTGCCAATTGTTTCATTTCATCTTACCAGGCTTGGCTTTCCACCACGTCTGCAAGCCGTGCTTGCACAGTATTGTATCCAGATGATGGTCCAGCTCCCTGCAGCGAGACACTGCTCACTGACTTCCTCTAACAAGCTTTTCTTTGCTGGCTGGGATACCCTTAAGCCCTTCTTGCGTTACCAAAGATGGGTCAGGGAAAGGCCACGTGTTAGCACAGTTTTAGGTTTCCTGCTTGTATAGCTTCTCTCCTCTGCTCAGCACCTCTGCAGTCTGAATCTAAATCCTTTCCTGATCAGAACAACCCCATTTTCTAGCAAAGAGTGGAACACGAGTTGTGTGTGTCCCTGTCCTGTCATCACCCCTGCCTCCCCTTTATTTTTTGTGTCCTGAGATACCCACTTCGTCTTCGTGACACATTCTGTTTGCAGTGCGTGGTGTCTGCAAAGGTAAAGATGTGCATTGCTGAACAGTCATAGCTTTTTAGTCATGGGCAGTTTTGATAAATCCTTGGGCTGGATTCAAACAGTTTTGTGACAAGCAGAACTCATGAAGCTTGACTTTAACTTTTTTTTTTTCTTCCTGTGTGGAATTTTTAAACATGTAAAAAAAGTCATCAGGAGTCAGTCAAAAATATTGGCCTGCAAATAAATACATGCAAAGTGTGATCCCATGAGCTTTGTTTCTTTATAGAATGAGACTAAAGATTATTCTGTGGCCAGTCCCCTCTCAGTCTGTCTTAGGAAAAAAATACACAGAGAATTGAACCTCTGAAGCTTTCTTATGGTCAAGTTGGTTGGCAGGTTGTTTGCAAGCTGTTAAGAAATGGGAGCTTTATCTCCCCCTCTCCTGTGTTCTTCTGTTTCTTTAGTGTCTGAATTCATATCTTCACTGGCTAAACCTTAAGGATTTCAATGAATAAAACTTTACTGTAGAACCTGGCATGTAACTCACTAATAGATACAGGAATACTTTATCCCAGATGTTTTCAATAGGATTGGTAGGCTAAAACCCAAAACAAGCAAAAAAACCCTTCCAGCAAAACAAACAGAAACAGTGCACAGCCAAAATTCACGGTTGTATGCATCAGTTTTCTCCTTGTTGTCACTACTTTTGATCCCACTGTGAAGTGACAGCAGAGAGGGGCAAATGAGGACGAGTGATCTGGCGGAGGGAAGTGAAAAGAAGCTGTGGGTGATTTTTGTGCAGAAAAGTAAATTAAGACTCAGGGAGGCAACTGGAGCGGGGTCTTGCCCAAGGAGGAGGAAGCCAACCCCTCCTGCTCTCCTGGCCCTGTGACACTGGGGCTCATGTTCTCCCTAAGGATGTTTTGAGTGCATTATGCAGAGGTGGTGTTGTCAGCCTCAGTGGAAATGCCAGGGAAGTTGCAGTGGCTGTTTGTGACAAGTGAAGAGCCACTGACAAGACAGGGGCTGCCCAGCTTCTCTTTGCTGAAATTCCTGATCCTATTAAAAAGTTTTATAGAGAGATGAAGCCCAGTGCTGAGGACGGGACTTAATTGCGTTATTTCTTCAGGGGAAATAAAAAGCACTTCCAATGCAGATCCAGTCCTCTAAAGGGACTGCACATTAATGGCTGAGAAGCCTTAGCTGAACTCAATCAGTGGGAATTCATCCCTGATCATTCAGGGAGACAGAGACACAAGGTCATTTCAGTTTTAATTGGCTGCCTCCCTCCCCATCCTTTCATAACAGCATCAGGGGCTCCTGCACTTGCAGGCTGGCTGTGAGGCTGTGTTGGTGTTTCGTGGCTGACATGGGTGTCTGGCACTTGGACCTGAGCCTCAGCCTGCGTGGAAACATTCCTGCAGCAAACCCGTGCCAGGCTGCCTGTGCCTGACTCATTAACGAGATCACCCTTTCATAACGTGGGCGCACCCCGTGCTCCTCATGCTGCTGGGTGCCGAGGTCTTGTCTAGCCAGTTATGGCAACTCTGGAGGGGTGTTTGTGTCCTGGGAGGCCCTTCAGGGAAGGGTGTTGGAGGATGGTCTGATGTTTTGCTATTCTGGTTTGATTTTAAGTGCATTTGGGATATTTTAAGTAGGAGCCATCAACCTTGTCTGGTATGTTCACTGCAAAGAGAGCAGTGACGTTGTCCTTGGATACTGTTTGGGCTGGAGGGAGTAAACATCTAGCAAGCAGAAAAGAAACCTGAGAGATGCTGACTTGTCATGCAGTTAGATGGGAAGCACTGGACAGCAGAGCTCTGTGGTCTTGGTTTCTGCAGCCACCCTCCATCCTTTAAATGAAATCTCCTTCATAACCCCAGCGCTTGGCAGAACAGTATAAACAAGTGAATAAAATCACATAACTCTACAATGTTGCTAAGCTAAGGTAGCAACAGTGTGGCTGTTTACATATCTGCATGGGGGCAGTCATTAATCAGACTGCTCACGAGGTTCATTTGTTTTCTCCTAGGAAGGGCTGTTTTCACACTAATAATTGCTTCCATATGAGAGCTGGAGGTGCACTGTACAGTCCTTGTCCCTGGGGAAGGATGTGCTGGAAAGCTGAGCCAGTGGTAGATACTTGCTGTGAATGACATGTCTTGCTTACCTCCTTTCATCCTCTTTTTTTCAGTGATGAGTGAAATTGTTGGAAGGTTTTTGGAAAAAGTCTTGCTTAAGTTACAGTTTGTAATTAAGCTTTTCCTTTCCTCCAGTAGATCCTTTCTTTTTCTATATTTAATATCCTCACCGGTTTCCTGGCTTTGTACAATAATGCCAAAAGTCAGAGAATCAGCTGCTTTGGTGCTGCCTTCTCTTAGAATCATAGCAATGTCTGGGTTGGAAGGGACCTCTAGAGGTCATCTGGTCCAACCCCACTGCAGGGACATCTTCAACTAGAGCAGGGTGCTCAGAGCTCTGTCAAGCCTCACCTTGAAAGTCTTCAGGGATGGAGCCTCAACCACCTCCCTGGGCAACCTGTTCCACTGTTCTACCACACTCATGGTAAAGAACTTCTTCCTTACATCCAATCTAAATCCCCTCCTTTCTAATTTAAAACCCTTGCCCCTCGTCCTTTCGCTCCAGGCCTTTGCAAACAGGCCCTCTCCAGGCTTTTTATCAGCTCCCTTCAGGCACTGGAAGGTGGCTGTTGGGTCTCCCCGGAGCCTTCTCTTCTTAAGGCTGAACAATCCCAGCTCCCTCAGCCTGTCCTCATAGGAGAGGTGCTCCAGCCCCCTGAGCATCCTTGTGGCCTCCTCTGGACCCCTTCCATCAAGCTCCATGTCCTTCCTGAAATCAATATTTTGTTGCTTTTCCCATGTGACTGACTCAACTAGGGACCAGCTGCGGATGAATGTAGACATGCTGCAGCCTGATGTTTCATCTGGCTGTATTCAGTGCTTGTTGTGCTTTGGAGGGTTATTTGCATGGCAACGAAAGCCCTTCAGTGATGAACACGCACACGGGGAACGTTTGCTTTCTGTAAGCTAGGGATGCATTAGAGGCTTTGCTGAAATAGAAGCAGAAAAGCAAGAGATGAGCTAGAATTGGCAGTTCTTCCTCTCAGCAGAATATTGTGACCAGGTGACCAGATTTGTGTTTTGTCAATTCTTGTTGTGGAAAGGACAATTTTAGATGAGCCAAACCAGCAATGACAACAACTGAAGCTCCCAGCCGTACAGTTGGAGACGGAAACATTCTCTGTAGACTTAAGAGGGTCGGTTTCATTGAGAACAAACACCACTTTTTTTTTTTCCAGAGGAATAGCCGAACTGGATGTGACTCAGAAGGGAGCCATCCAGATTACTGTGAAGCCCAGCTTTTTTTTGGTGTCACCGAGCCAACTGAAATGTGCTCTAGTGTAAAAACACTGGCATCAGCACAGGCGTGTGCTCTGTTCACCCTCAAGTATTGTAGCATTAAAAATAAATTTATTAAAGGGAAGCCACACCTACAGCATAACAGTAAGGTTAAGGCTTGTCCAAGCTCAAGACATTTGCATTGCTGTCATGACATGAACTGGAAAACTGCTCTGTTAGATGTGCTGCTAGAGCACAAAACAGAGCTTGCAGCAGAGAGGCTGCTGCAGTGGGTTGCCACATTTTATGTCCTGTCAGGCCTCAAGGACAAATAAAAGTTGCAGAGTTTAGAAAAAGCATTTTTGAAACTAAACACATTTGCAGTCAACAAAAACTCACTTAAGGAATCTAAATATCCAGGCAGCATACAAAATGCATGTGGTATTTTTGCAGTACATGTAAGAAATCCCAACAGATCAAGCAGCCTCCTGTCTCCTGGTTCTCTGAGCTTCTGGAGATGTGAGCAGCTTGCTGTATTGGGTGCCACCAGGACAGTCTCTCTGTTCAGATCCATGAAGTTGTGTTTCTTCCAAGGTGGTGGTGCAGACAATGCATCTGGGAAACCAAAATGCTCATGGTCAGGACAGCTTATGTGCCACAGAATGCGGTAGCAGTGTGAACATCCAGCGTGTGCTTTGAGCACGGGGCTGGCTGCTGGGCAATGCGTTTTGCCGCAGCCATCCTGCTGGGAGGGCCCTAAGGGGGCCACCATTCTTGTCAAGAGGGGTTTGGGTGATGGTGATGCTTCATGACTGGCATCTGGAGGCAGGGCGAGCCTCTCATTTCACTTAGGCCATCACCCTTTTGGCAGGTGTAACAGTATGCAGTTGGCCATTACTGAGCTGAGTTTGGGCTTGGAGGGGAAACTCATTACAACAGTGGTTCCCCTGAGCAGCCCAGCACCCTGCAGTGCTGGACTGGAGTGTCTCTCTTAAAAGGAGGGGCTGAGATCCCTGAGGCTGTTTAGCCTGGAGAAGAAAAGACAGAGGGGATCTGATCAATGCTTACTAATATCTAAGGGTGGGTGTTAAGAGGATGGGACCAGAGTCTTTGCAGTGGTCTCCAGTGTCTGGATGAGGGGCAATGGGCACAAACTAGAACCCAGAAGTTCCATTTGAACTTGAGGAAAAACTTATTTGAGTGTGTCAGAGCCTGGCCCAGGCTGCCCAGAGAGGTTGTGGAGTTGTCCTCTCTGGAGAGATTCCAAATCTGCCTGGACATGATCCTGGGCAAACTGCTCTAGGTGACCCTGCTTTAGCAGGGGTGTTGGACAAGATCCCTTCCAACTCCTACGATTCTGTTGGCAGCGAGTTGCCTGTGGAGAAATGGGCCTCTCCTGCATTTGTGCACCATACATTTCTAGTTAGGTGGGATAAGTGTTAATAAGTGTTAAGTGCAAATAGAAAAATAAAAGGTATATTGCAAATAATCTCTTGCACTCGAAGCCTGGCCCTCTGGAGGGCTTGCATGACTGACAGGCATCTCTCCAGACAGTCCTGTTGCTGCTGATGGGTATAACAATAGCCAGGTGATGTTTCTGCCATTTTTCAGGAGGTTTTTGTCTCAGGACCCTCCTCACATCTCTCTATGTGCTGATGCTGGTCTCCAGGAAGATACTCAGGGATGAATCTAGCCTAAAGCTGGTATTTCCCTCTCCCTGCACAGTGCCCACAGTCCAGTGTGTGAAGGTGGGAGTACAAGAGCCTGATGATTTTGCTACCCACAAAATCTCTGGTCGATCTCTGCCCTTAGGCAGTGAGACCAACACTCCTACTGCTGAGGTTTGGTCTTTCACTTCCACCTAAAGAGAATTACTTCTCAGAAAGTTGAGATAGTTCAACAATCTGTGAAGTGCACATACGGCTCTTCTTCTTCTTCTTCTTCTTCTTCTTCTTCTTCTTCTTCTTCTTCTTTTTTTCTTTTTTTTTTTTTTTTTAAGAAAAGCAGAAATTATGGCAAAATCAGATGGAAAAGCTGAAGGGATGGTGCAGAAAGATTACTATAGAAGGAAGAGAAAGTCAGCTCTTGCTGGTTTTGGTGCTTTTACAGTATCTGTACCAGGAGAAATCCTTGAACTTCTTGACTCCTCTTTCCTCTGTCTTTGCAAAGGGAGGATGGTACCTGCTTGGCTGTGTCAAGTGCTCTGAGATCCATCCGTGAGTGAACTGTGGTTCACAGCTGACCTGTGGTTGCCTGTTGGTTATCCTTGTTCCTGCAAAAGGATAATCTGACTCCCAATTTCTTCTGTGGCAAGTGCAGGTTCAAACTTGCAGTGAGGACACTGAAGGGTCAAAAAGCTCAGCTCTGAGGTGTCCTAGGAAGCCTGTTTGGCATAAAGGGATTCCCAGTTCAATTTAAATAGTCTGCAGTCATAAATGAAAGGGAAAATAAGAGTGTGGTTTTAATAAATTTCCCCTCTTTCTAAGCAGCAATAACCATATGAAATTGGAACCAGCCCCTCGATACACAAGACCTTAGTGGTACCCTTGTGTGACTGGCCAAGAGGGGTCATCTCTGATGGCGCACGGGCTTGTGATTCTCAGCTGGAGTGCAGAGCAAAACTCTTGCCTAAATCCACCCACATGCAGTCACATTCCGGTTTCTAACCGGAAACTTCATCCAGACTGAAGTGAGTCACAAATAATCCAGACCTCCCAAGGAACTGTCTGTCTGACCTGCATGGAAATGAGTCCTGCTGTAAGACATGGGACATGATGCTTTACATACAGAGTTGCGGTGGTGTGGCTTCTAATGTGGCTGGCTATACTGGAATAAAGGTGATCTATAGAAATGAGCCAAACCACTCTACTTTTTATCAGTAAAACAATGTGTGTGCCCTTAGAGGTGGGGATGGTGTCTTTTTAATGCATCATTATGAAATAATAACAAACTGTGTGTGGACATGGCCTTAAAAAAATGAAGAATCCCAGGCTAGCTTTCCATTGGTACTTACTGAAGTGTCTTTCAGGTTATTAAAAACCCTGGGCTGTATTAAATGATTTTAAAGATACAAGCTGGTTATTATGAAGTCACTTGAGATATTATACAATGTGACTGCAGAGCTGTACAAATTGGAGTCATTTCCATTTGACATATGCACTGTAATTACTGAATGCTTTTTTTCCAAATGCATTTTTTATGTCTGCTGTAGTTAATTCACAATCTCCTTTTAACATTGGCAATTATCATTATTTGCCAAGAGCAAATCCTTGCTTAACAGAAATCCAGTTTTCTGTACCCTGAAGCTTTTCTTTTGATTTCATGATGAGGTACTGTTAATCAGAGCAACCAGCGCTGGCCTCTGAGTATCCAGCAGAGCAGAAAAACACTGCAGTCAGAAAAAGAAATGTAATTAATTAGCCTAAGCTGCTTTCCAACATCCCAACCTGGGGCCTCCTGAGTCACGGTGTCTGAGTGGAGAGGTGCTCTGAGAAAATCAAGAGTTAGCATCTCAATAGGACTTGCAGTGAAAACTGTTTGTGCCCACTGTGAGGTTTCTCCTCACGAGTCCTTGATCATTCCTCTTCTGTAGAGGCTGCAGGTAGAAAATAGCATGTATTTGGGGAAAACAGTGTTACTAGGTTGAAAAGAAAAAATAATCTTTCTAGGGCTGTTTTGCATAGGAATCTGAGCCAAACCTGTGACTGAAAAATGCAGTAGTAGAAGTGCTTTAGGCTTCTAGCTGCATACTGTCCTTCAGAAATAAAGTGGATCTTACTAACTTGAAAATGCCTCATCCTTCCTGTCCTCCTTTTCCTTGGAGATCAGCGTGTTACGCAGCTCCTGAAAGGAAATGTAAGTGCAAATGCTTTCTAAGAATTACTGACCTACTTTACAGGTATTTTATTCTTCACTGAATCAGATAAGTATCTGCAAGAGTGTAGGTGGATAAAAATGACATGTTTCACCCACTGCGGTGCAGGCCAAGTGCAGGAGAGTTCTTCCCTTTAAGTTTATACCCCTGGAATATTGCTTCAGGTTCTCCTGGGGCTCCAGAGGGATGAGGTCTGAATGGAGCCTTGCAGCGAGCTCAGAGCAGCGTAGAGTACGGCAGCCTGGGCTGCACTTCTCCTGTAGCAGAAGGCGGCATAACAAAGGAACTACCCTTGTTGACCTATCTTTCCAATCCAGGTAATCCAGCATGTACTTGGTAAAACAAAGCCTGTTGCAAACCAGGACTTGTTCTCCACTGTGTGGTTGTGGAGCATCTAGCACAAGAGGGTCTTGGGATTACAATACAAATGCATCAAAACCAGGCATTGAGGTTGATGAAGAACACATCAGGTCAGGCTACCAAAATGACTGGAGTCAGCCTACTGAACATAATGGGGAAATGTTCCAGTGGTGATGTGTTTTCTGGCAGGTTTTCAGTGGTGGGGAAGAGTTCCCAGACTCCATTACAGCAAGCTGTGGAAAAGCAGAGTGAAATAGGGCTTCAGCTCCTGCTGTTGTGTAGCTGTGTCTTGTCCAGAGCACGCTTAGCTAGCGGGAGCATGAATGGCATCCTCCAAGAAACCCTTTCAGGAGGATTAGTTTGAGAATTGACTGCAGCCAGGGCAATCTGGCATCCAGGCACATTACACCCCATGAGTTATAATGTCTGAGTCAGCTGCTTGGGCTGCCACCGAGTCCTTGGCTCTTGTGTAAGCGCTGCAGTCTGGGGAGCAGTTAATCAAACATCCATCTTTCTTATATGGACCCAGGATTGGAGCTTGGGAAGCACGATGTCAGTGTCTCACATAGTTAGAATTGTTGATTCACTTTGATCCATTCTTGTTGCTGCTTTTCAGAATGGGTTTATGGCTCCTCTTTAGCAGCACTTAGCTCTCGCTGACAGGAATAAAATATTACCCAAGAAAGTACTGCCTTAGGCGGGGGGAAGGCTTTATAACTTATTTGGAAGTGTCTCAAAGAACCTGAGAATTATGAAGTTGTGTTGGATGAGAAGTTAACGAAAGTGCTGTTAGTTTAAACCACAGTTTGCTTGTCATCTATTCACCATTGTTGCCTTGACTGTGTTGCTCAAAGAGCCAGGCCACTGGCCAGTGTGAGGACTTCAATGGGATTACAGCTGAGGTAAATTTGACCCGAAGCTTGCTAAGGTCTGGTGCCAACTGCCTGGAAAACTCCATTATCAAAATATTCATGAACTTTAAAAATGGGAGTGGGACTGGACTGAAGGAACAGAACCAGAGCTGTGCTACTCAGTATCCTGACTCGGAGGGGTGGGGGTCTTCTTTGCCTGGGTAGCATCCCACCAAAGGGATTTCATTATGATCAGCATTTTGATTATACTGGCTTGACTTTCTTACGTGGGTCAAGTTAACCCACTAACTTGTTAAACTAAGTTTAGTTTCTTCACCTGTATGTTCAATGTTCCTGATCTTGCTGTCCTTGGCTAGATGTAAACACTACCACTGGTCTGAGCAGAGGACAGACTGGGAAGCACAAATGGGAAGCCATGAAGAATCAAGCCATGGGCTCATCTGTAAACACTCTTAGGCAAACTTTGATGACCTGGGCAGGTGGAGGAATACTGTCCTGCAAAGCTGACTGTTGTGCACATGCGTTTGTAGTCTCACAGATCCTGGTGAAATTGCACGCCAGAAATGAGCAGGTAGAAGAAGCAGCCTTGAGCCCCTTTGTTGAAGTTGGGAGGTTAGTCCAGCTGACCTGTTTCATCCTGACAATTTTTGCATTCCAACTTTTCTCTTTCTCTCTGCTGTGGCCTTTCTTGAGAGTGGAGCGGTCATGCCAGCCTCTCCAGTCCTGCTGCTGATCCCACTCAGTGAGCAGAGAGGGGACCTTCTGATGCGATGAGCATGAAACCACTGAATGTTCAGAATCACAGGAGCAGGAATCATGGAATGGTGGGGGTTGGATCTAAAGATCAGCTAGTCCAACCCCCCTGCCAGAGCAGGATTGCCCAGAGTAAATCCCACCGGAACAAGTCCAAGCAGATTTTGAAAGTCTTCTCCCCATGTATTGTGCAACCTGGTGTTTATCCATCCATCCCTGCATAACTTCATATGGCTCTGGAAAATCCAGTTCCACTGCCAGGCACAGCCTTATGGGCTCTAGTAGGATTTGCCCAGTAATTATAAATAGACATTTCCCATTTCTGCAGCTTTGTATTTGACAGAGAAACCGTGATTTACAGTGTGAGCTGGAACACGCAGCTGCTCACAGGGGCGCAGAGTGTGCAGACACTCGCTACCCAATGAAAGGAATGACCCTGCTTACCTCCACCTGCCACGTTCTTGTGTGCAAAAAGGACTCTTCTTTCACATCCCTTTCTCTGCATGTGTGTCCGTCTGTCTGTGTTTATATATTGCAGCCAAATCTGTGGGTGGGTGCAGTTTTCAAATGCGTCCAGTTATGTTAGTGCATCCCAGCCCACAGCTGGGTGACTTGGTGTCTGTGGTCAGTACGGTATTTGGGAAGGTGAGTAATGATTTTAGAATTTATTTTAATCACTCATATCAGAAAACTGGGTCAAATTCATGCTCCGTTCATCCAGCAATGCAGTGTTGGCACATTTTCTTCAGCACAGAGATCCTTCACTGGGTAGGAAAAGTAGAAATACTCCAGCTGAAAATATTGCAAAGAAACAAGGTTAGGAACAAACACTGCAATGTGTAGGGCTGGGGATTTTTTAAGACTTGGATTTCCTGTAATTTTCTCTGTCACTTGGCTGGTGAGAGGTGATTCTTCAATGCTCACAAAGCTTCATGAATCTCCTACCAATCTACCAAGAAGAATGGCTGCATTAATTACTCACCAGCATTTGTCTGGTGTTTATCTTTCGTCAGTTTTGTATTTAGTACCTGATTACAACTTGCTAGTTTTAATGGGGGTAGAAAGGCAAGAGAAACATAAAGAAAATTAATTCTAATTATCAGCCATAAATTTCCCTGACTCAGTGAGCGTAAACAATTCTGTGATGGAAAGGCAAGCTGAAAGAAAATTGAACTGCCTGATTTCCTAATCCTCCCAAAGCCTTTACAACAGCTGGGCATTTAGTTGTTGTCTGCTAACGCAAAAAGAAACATATTTAAATACAGATAATAATGCCTCAGGAGAATAGAGATCGACCAGAGGCTGTGATTACCCTGTGATTTTATTACTGTGGAAAAAAAAAAAAAAAAACTGGACTGGTAGTGTGCACTTTGCTCTGGAGGTTGAACAAAACAAGTGAGAGTAATTGCAATAAAGCACCAATTGCAGAGCTTTTCACTTAGTTTTTTAATAGTCCTAAAACAATTAAGACCCCACTGAAATTAATGACACTTTGCTTCAATACAGGCTAAGTAGAATGGTTTTCTGTTTATCCAATATGTAGCACAAGTCTTTTGACTTGATCTTATTTTTTTTTCTTGCACAGGGAGGGTCTCAGCAGGGATGTGACCTTCAGTTTTGATGGTGATTTGAAGATCTAAAAGCTGAATAGAAATTTGGGAAAGCCAGGGTGGTTTATTCCATATTTTTTTTCCCGAGTGCGTACGAGAACATGGAAGGCATCCAAGTAGAGCTCAGGGAATGTAAGCCAGAGCATGTTTCAGATGCATGAACAGATAATCTCAAGCTGGGACCCCTGAAGCATTTCCTAGTGGCATGCCAGTAGCTGGTTTGTCAGGGTGTATTTGCACCTTGTGTAGGTTTCCCAGCAGTTAAATGTTTTTAAATTATTACAAAAAAAAAAAAACCAACTCAGTGCTTCATTACTGCAGTCTCATGTTACTTGCCTAAGTGCCTACAGAGAAGATACCAGAATGACATGCCAGGAGGGCTATAAACCAAGCATCACACTCTATCCCATGTTATGAAAGGGTTAGAGAATTTTGCTTTGCCTTGCAAAGTGCTCTGGCATACATAGTAATGCAAGACTTGGTTGCTTTCCTTCCTCTCAAGCACAGTGCCTGTGGATTCAGTGATTGAGATGCTTTTATACTCCAAAATTAAAGCCCCCAACTAACAGAATAAGCAATCAAAAATATGGACTAAGTAGAAAAGTCGCCTTCTAGTCAGCACATTGTCAGAATGCTTGTGAATACATGGAGCCTTTGCAAAAGAGGTCACGGATCATAACATTGTATCTTGAGTTGGAAGGGACTTCTAAGGATCATCAAATCCAGATCTCTGTTCCTTGCAGGATTACCTAAAACTTTACAGAGCCACCCTAAGTCCAGCATCAAGCACAAAAGGCCTGTATCCATTTCAGAGTGCTTTGCATACTGCTACAGCAGCACTTGTACCTATAGCAACAGTAACATATGCACAGACGTAGCCCCAGTCCATGACACTGGCTACCTGCGTGCAGATAAAAGTTAGTGGTGATATGAATGCATAGTGATAATTGATAGCATCATTTTGCAACTGCTCTCAACCTGATGAACCCCCCTGGTTCTGCACTTGCCCCCAGGCATTGTTATAATCTCTTGGAGTCGGCGGGGATATTTTCCCAGTAGAGGCACCACACCTCAATCTGAAAAGAACACAGCATCTCTTTTTTTTTTTTTAATTTATTTCAAGACAAACCAGTTCGCTGGTTTCCCATTTCCTTGAATGATTTTACAGCCTGCCAACCCAGGTGAAATTCCTTCTGTAAGCTCCCAGCTCTCATTAACCTTCTCACTTGCTGAGCCTGCTTGCAGTTCTTGCACGTCTGTGTGTGCTGTGCCTGTCTCCTGAGCTGGGTGACACCCAGGCTGTTGATGGAGATGCTGCTCAGGTGTCACTCACAGCAGGATGTCTCTGCAGCATTTGACTTGAGGGAACCTTGGGTCACAGGGCAGCCAAGGCAGAGGCAATCACAAACAGCATTTTCTTTCTGTGGATTTGAGCATTTAGAGGTTTTGTTTTCAAAGCAGTCGTGTGGAAAAGGAGTTACACCAGTGAGGACAAACCAGCCTAAAAACTGGCACCATAGTGTGGTGCACTAGGGCCAGAAGTAGGTGCGTGGACCGAGACCCTCGCTTCGGGGGTGGCTTGAGCAGTTTGGGCACATGTGTGTGCTTACCCTATAGAATTTTTCATCTAATACTTGTGAAGTGTCTCATCCCAGTTGACTAGAAAATTTAACGGCACACATGCTCTTTTACTTCACAATATTTTGATGCAGAGGAAGAGATGTGGGGTTTGTAAGACCTGTATAAGCCACCGGTTCACCATGGCCAAATGAGCCACTGCCTGTCAGCGTGCGGCATATCCCTCCCGCGTGCAGTTGCAGTCTGCTGCTGCTGTGAAGGGAAATATGTTCTTTCAGTCCCTGTTATTTTCCTTCACACTTCCAGCAGACTAGGAATACACACATGCCCTGTTAGTATGAATCAGTTCGTGAGCTGTGACTCATTATGCTGTAGTGACTTGAGTTTTTGCAACAGCTCCACGTATCTGCGATTAACAAAGATTGCCGTGGCCAACGCTGGAGCTGTGACTAATGCCAATCTTGTTAGGCGTTCGTCATCCAGATTTATCTCCTTGTCAAAAGTTTTGTTAAATAAGGTTTCCTCAAAGAAACATTGTCTTGCCATCAATTTTCCCCTGGCAGATGCATTGATTGAAATAAATGCATTTTTCATGCCTCTCAAGGAACTGAGTGACAGATTGTGCACTGAGTATGGTAAATACAACCACTGTTCTTATTGTTACTGTAATTATGACTGTATTGCAATATTGACAGCAGCATGTATTAATAGCACAGACCTCTATGTACTAATAAAAAAAATCCTTGTCCTGAGTGAAAAGGTTTTTGAATCACCTGAGTGATAGTTTTTATGAGATAGCCCAGAAATTGCTCCACAGTTCCCAGAGTGGACTGGCCTTTTATCAGGTTTTTCACTCCTCCTGCTAAAATGTACCTATCTGTATTTCTGTAGACTGTTTTCTGAGGGACTCGGAGCTTTTCATCACTGTGCAATATGTGATTCGCACATCTCCACTTGTAATGCATCAGAAAATAATATCAGCCCCATAGAATAGCCCATCCCAGTATTATATTTCTCTAGCCTGATGTACATACTGGACAATAGCTTAGCTCACACACAGAGCACTATTTTAATGTAGATGCCTTTTCTCCACTGTTCCTTCCCCCCTGTCCACTCTCTGGGTACAGAAGGGTGCTAATTTTCTCTAAAATCTATTTCTTCTCTATTGTGTTTTGGGTTTTTTTTTTGTTTGGTGGTTTTTTGTTGTTGTGGGTTTGTTGTGGGTGGTTTTTTTTTTTGTTGTTGTTGTTTTTTTGGTTTTTTTGGTTTTCTTTGGTTGTTTTTTTTCTGCAGAAAAGATGCTAGCAGAGCTCACACAAATATTAGACTGAAGGAGAGCATTTTAGGGTGGGTTTCTGAGGACTGGGGATGTTGCTGCTACTGCTGGAGCTTGCTCTGCGGCTCCTGGATTGGCAGGAGGTCATCTGGGCTCTTGGTACCACCAGCTCCTTCCAGCATCTTCCTTTCTGCCTTGTGTAGTATTCTTCCTTCCCATTTCCTCTCTTCTCACCTTCTCAGTTTCCTCAGTCACATTCATACTTTTCTCTGTTGCTGCTTGTTCCTTTGGATGGAAACCGTGATCGGAGTGCAACTAGCAATGTGTACTAGCCATACAACACATATGATTGCAACACGTAGTATGAGCTGTGAACAAAAGTGAGTGCCAGAGATGATTTCTGCATAGGATTCAGAGGCAACAACAGCAGATGTAATGCTCAAAATCTTAGAAGAAAAACTTGCCCATATTTATTTATTGTAACTGTAGGGATGATAACGTGGATTGTCACCATTTGGGATTTTGTATTAGCTTCATAAAAAAATAAACCTGTGTTCAAAGAAGATCCTATAATCTGATATGTGTTTAAAATCATCCATTTGAAATAACATCCTAAGTTGCTCTTCCTCCCCTCCTATATTTGCTGAAACTCTCAGACTATTCCTTGAGTGTTGGCAGTTCCTCTTTGGCTTTAGAAATGTATTTTTTTGCTGACTAATTTAGTTTTGTGCACCAAAACCTTACTTTCCCTTTTATCTCACCCCCTCCTGACCAAGAGCAATAGGTAGCAACTGCTAACTAATGAATCTTTCTGGTGCCAGGGAAGGTTTTGATTATATGCCCAGACTCCAGATAGAGCCCTTTTTGATTTTCTTGTGAATAGGAGGGGGACAAAATATTGTATTGGGGTCTCACGTCCTGAGCCGAATAGATACAGGACAAGTCTTGCTCCAGTTCAATGTTGGACAGACTTTTTAATTTTATTTTTTTTTCTTTCCCCCTTCCTCTGTGAAAATGTTTCTGTTTTTATTTGAAGCAATCGGAGCAGATGGGAAGGAAGCTGACCCTGCAGGTTTCAGAATTGATGAAGCCTGTGCTGGTTACAGCAGCTCTGCCCTCCCTTGTGCTGCGGGCCCAGGAGTTCTGCTTGGTTTTAGGAAGCAGCCAGATTGGGA
Organism: Megaceryle maxima; assembly: GCA_024605025.1. Classification (NCBI taxonomy): domain Eukaryota; kingdom Metazoa; phylum Chordata; class Aves; order Coraciiformes; family Cerylidae; genus Megaceryle; species Megaceryle maxima. The sequence continues at coordinate 27,820 of JANHGN010003628.1, read as the reverse complement.
ACTGTAGCTCCATAGACTGGATTTCTCGATGCCTGTGGAGGGGGTGTGTATCCATTCAGACTGTGAGATGTATTTGCCTCTTTTGCTGACAACCACAACCAAATACACTGCGCTTCCTTGCTGAGACAAGCCGACGGTGCTGCCCTGCTTTTATGTGGTCAGTGAAGGTTTTGCTGACTGCTCTGGTGTGATTTGCAAAGACGTGTGAAGCAGCAAAACGCATCAATCGAATGACGAGGGCTAACAGTTGATCCTTGCAGAGTCTTGTCCAAAAGTGGTCAGGATGAGACCCTAAATGCCAGGCCAGGAGAAGGGGTCAGTTCCCAGGGCCTCCCACCGCAGCCCCTGCAATCAGAGCATACCTTTGTGTGAGGCTGTCAGCAAGGAAGATTTTCCTTGTAGGCTGCCCTGCTCTGCCTGTGGCTGCTGGAGACGATGGCTCAAAGGGAAGGTGCCTTATTTCCTTCCCCTTCTAAGAAGGGAGCAGAGGGGAGAGAGCAGTAGACTGTGGTGCTTTGATCCGCCTGTTTCTTATTCTAGTTGCGTAAACACACCAGAGCCTGTCTCTAAATTAAATTAAGCAAACCTTTCATGTTCTCTCCCTGCTTCAAGAAAGCTAATGTGGCCGCTTGCAGATTTGCAGCAACAGAGAAGACAAAGATCTGTAGTGTGCACAGACTCAAGTGCTGAGCAGTGTTATGCTCAAAGAACCTGGATGAGCTTTAATAGAGTATAAAAGCTTTCTGGGCACCAAGCAAAAATCTGTTTAAATCCCTGACAGGGATGAGCGCCCAGCATGTATTATCAGCATGGGCACAGAGACGGGGCAGCTCTTGAAACATTTGCATTTTTGGATTTGCTGTAATTAAAATGTTTTAACCTTTCCAGAAAGGTTGAAATGGTGGAAGGAGTAAGTGCAGGGTTTTCCCTGTCTCCATACAAATATTAAGGGCTCTTTCCTTTTCTTTGCATGACTTACACTGATCCTAATGGCTGTTCTTGAATATAAGGGGTGTAAAACCCCATAGGCTTCTCTTTCATGTTTGTAATCATTTGGTGCTCAGATTGTGACAGTCCCAAGTGTTCCCTGCCCCACACTGTGCACTGAATGCATGGCAAAAAGATGGTTCCTGGGCTGCAGTTCCTCAGAAAAGTAAATCCCTTTCCTCACGAGCACACATGTAGAGCTGTGTTTCTGGAGAGATCAGTGCCTGCACAGAGCCCAGATAAAACGCGACAGGCGCCTTTGAGGCAGAACGATGGAAGCTGAACTGGAGCAGAAAGTGATGCTTGTGGTTCAGTGGTGAACAAGTCAGATGATGCTGTAGTACGTATGGCTTCTTTGGGGGGAAATGACTGCAGGCAGGTTTTATCTGACTAAGATTTCCCTGATGTTGGTAACTAATCTGCCAGTTTAAAATATTTCTGCAAAGAGTCTGACTCAGAGGACTATTATATTAGTGGTCTGTGTGAAGCAGCATAGCTAGAGCTACCAGCTAGAGGAATGTAGGGCAGGTGGATGAGTGCTTTCTCCAGTATCAAATGGATGCAGAAAAAAATTGTTCAGGAGCAGGAAAAGAAGTGCTGTAAGGTTGAAAATGTCAACTCAGTCACTAGAAGCAGCCTGTAAAGATGAAAGAGAAAAGTGAGAAGGGAAGACCATGGTCCCTGAGCAGAGGATTACTGTCTAATATGAGAGGAAAATGAGCATGTCTATACTTACCTGATTAGGTAGAAGGTAAATAGGAGCAAGAGATCTTTCCCTTCTTGGCTGTCAACTTCAGTGGTGAGAGCCCTCCCTCCAGTTTCAGCTCCTCAAATAGCAGCAGACAAAGCCTGGGAATAGGCAGTGTGGATAAGCTGGTTATTGAATGTTTGGACTGTGACCCCCTTCTTCTTCCCATCAGGCTGTTAAATATGCATGCAGGTGGGCTCAGACAAATCCGTGCTGTCTGTATTTATAGGACTTCCATCCAGACAGCTCCAAACCATGTAGTATTTTATCTTCACAACAGCTCTTTAAAGAAAAAGGGATTTCTCACCTATTTAAGGGAAAAGAAATCAAAACACAAAGTGATTTAGCGAGTAACCAGTTCTATTCATCTGGACTCCCATCAGAAAAGATCCAAATTCAGGTCTTTTAAGTGCCAAGCCCAGCTATAGCCTGAGGCTCTCGCTCATATTCAGTGCTGTAAGGTGTTGTATAGCTCACCTAATATTGCTCATTAAGCATAAAGAAAAGTTTGTCTATAATTAAACGGGAGACTGTCGCTGTACGTGTGTGTGAGTACAGAATGAAAGCATTTGACAAGGAGAAATCCACATTACCCCCATTATTTAGGCATCTTGGCTTTCGCAGCGTTCAGTTGCACACCTTGATGGGCAGTTCAAAGAGGACAGTCATGCAAGCTTCAGTAAACAGTGTGCCCACAGTCGGCCATTCTGTGAGGGAACAGCTTGTCACGGTTACGTTTGACCTGTTTTAGAGCGATCGCGGCTCTCCCTTGGCACCGTGGATGTGCTGTTGACATTTCAGCAGAGCTGCTTCCAAAAAACTGAGAGTCATTGTTGGAGTGGCAGAGTACTGTGGCATTTTAGGAGTGCAAATCAATTTCTACATTTTAAATCAAGCCACCCGCCCAGTACTTCTCCCTCTCTCCAGTCAAAGCCTCTTAAACAGCCTGAGCAGGAGAGATGAAGGGACAAGCCCAGACTCTTCAGTGTACCTACCTTAAGTTTCTGGGTGCTTGGTCAAGTTACTCACACGCTTCAGGGATTTGAATCTGAAGCTCAGATCCAGCTCTCGGAAGCCCCCAGGCAGGCAGGTTATTGCAGGAGATGTCTGCGAGATGGCTGGGTCGGGGTGGTTGGTTTTGTACCTGTTCCCAGAAGGTGGCAAATGTGAGGTAGCAGTCCACCTTACCTTAGCTTACTTTCTTATCTGTCCAGGCCCTCCCCTTTGTGCTATTTTTAGGCTTGAAAATATTTTTAAAATAAAAATGGACATATTTTCACTGTGGTGCTCAAGAAACTCTTACATGCAATTTGGAAACACACTAGAGGGGATCTTTGTACCTTTAACAGTGGACTGAAATGTTTTCTTCCTTCTCTTTGGCTTAGTCTTTTAGATTAAGGCTTTCATCTTACTCGATTGATATATTTTTATTCATGATTTTTTTTTTAAACTGTTTTTCAGGCATTGGAAAAAATGTCATCTGTGACCGAACGGCTACTCCCCTGGATGCCTTTAGGATGATGACTGCAGCTCATTATTACCCGAAGCTCATGAGCATCATGGGGAACGTGCTGCGCTTCCTGCCCGCCTTCGTGAAGATGAAGCAGCTGATCCAGGAGGGTTATGTAGGGGAGCTGCTGGTGTGTGAGGTGCAGGTTCACAGCGGAAGCCTGCTGGGCAAGAAGTACAACTGGAGCTGTGATGACCTGATGGGAGGTGGGGGCTTGCACTCGGTCGGCACCTACATCATTGACCTCCTGACCTTCCTCACCAGCCAGAAGGCCGTGAAAGTGCATGGGTTGCTCAAGACCTTTGTGAAGCAGACGGATCACATCAAGGGGATACGGCAGATCACCAGCGACGACTTCTGTACGTTTCAGATGGTCCTGGAAGGGGGAGTGTGCTGCACGGTGACACTCAACTTTAACGTCCCGGGGGAGTTCAAACAGGACATTATTGTGGTGGGTTCAGCAGGGCGGCTGATTGTAATAGGCACTGATCTCTACGGACAGAGCAACAGCTCTCCTCAGCGGGAGCTCCTGCTAAAGGACTCCACACCAGTCAGCAACTCCTTACTTCCAGAGAAGGCCTTCAGTGACATCCCATCCCCCTACCTGCGGGGCACCATTAAAATGGTCCAAGCTGTCCGGCAGGCATTTGAGGACCAGGACGACAGGAGGACCTGGGATGGGAGGCCCCTTACGATGGCTGCCACTTTTGATGACTGTCTGTATTCCCTGTGTGTGGTGGACACCATTAAAAAGTCAAACCAGCTGGGGGAGTGGCAGAATATTTCAATCATGACCGAGGAGCCAGAACTGAGCCCGGCATACTTAATCAGCGAAGCCATGCGGAAGAGCAGGATGTCTCTGTACTGCTAGCTCCTCTCAGCTCCTAGGGAAGAATAGGAACCAGACAGCTCTTGAAGGAAATGGTAATTCAGCCCCGGTGAAGGGCTTGGGCATCGTAGAAACAGCTGAGGATACAGGATAAGGAAATACAACTGAATCTGTTGGTGGCTAAATGCCAAAGCGATGTGGTCCTTAGAAATGCCCCAGACAGATAGGAGATTTAAGAGCTGATGTAACTGTTTTAATAACAGTATTAGCTGGCTGATTGGAAAGATCTATCATGGACTCATCTCCTGCTTGCAGGTGCTTTAGATTATCCAATTGTGTTTACTGTGAAAGGTTGGGAAGATCCTTTTAGATTTTCCTTACCTACCAGAGGGCTGTGAAGGTACTGTCATGTCATTCAATTTTCTGTAGTATCTGACATGAATGGTTCCTACCGTGACAGCTGACACCCCCATGCTGTAGTACTACACCTCTAACCAACACACAGAAGAATAGGACTGGGCGTGAAAGTGTCGCGTGATGTGGAAAATCTCGGCAGCTCACTTTTCATATAGCTTGTTAGGAGCTTCTCTGTGTTGGTTTAGCTAGTTGTTTTTTGGTTTTGTTTTCAAGCACAATGAAGTAGGAAAATGTGTGGCTTTTGAAACAAATTAGTCCTTAACCACAGTGCACACGCCCGGGTGCTGGGGGAGGGAGGGTCTTCTGTGAGCTCCCAGTAAGCTTCAGTGTTAATGGCACAAATTTGCTGATTAAAATGGGTTGTGCGGATGGCAAGTGGCCTGACACGGCGATTGTGGATTTGATTGTACAGCTGAACTCAGGCTAGTCTTACTGAAGGTTTACACACAATTTCCTGTGTCTGAGACTGACTTTTGAGTGAATTGATTGTGCATTTTGGTTTTAGGTAGAAAACAGTAGGAACCCAACGCAAACCCGTATGATGCTTAGAAGAGCAATTTTCTTTTAAACCTTTGTGGACTCACACTTGAGAGATGCACACTGACAATTAATTTCATATAGCTCAACTTGAAAGCTTTCACCTCCACCAACTGGTGAGTGTGAGTGAAAACCAAAAGGGATGAGAAAACTTCCTGTCCATTTCCAGGGAAAGAAATTACCTGAGACCCCCATCCCTTCACCTCCTTAAAGTGGCCAGCTCCTGGTACTGTAGTAATCATTCCCTGTCACCAGTGCAGGGGTGGGCAAACTCTTTTGATATATTTGTCCTGTTCTTTTTAATATTTTAGATTGCAGTCTTGAAATAATATATTCCTTCAAAAATATATTCTCAAAAGAATATAGTAAAAGGCACAGGAATGATCCCAGTAAAGAGCGATACTGCTTCTCTGCATAAAGCTGCTCCAGTCCTTACGTGTTTACAGTGCTAGGTCCTCAGATGGGAAAAAAGCAGAACACAAGCGTATAGCACTGAACTGTACTAAACTTGAGAAAAACCTTTTCAGGGTTTTTTTGTTAATCTTGATGAGGGCAAAGAAGAGAATATTTGAGTAAGCAGTGAATTAAAAGGGAAAATACGACCCTCTTTGTCAGGGCCATCCCATTAGTGTTGCCCTTTTAGGTTGGAAAGAGAACTGTCAGAATAATTGAGATTTTTTTTTTTTTTAAAGCACTTAGACTTTTGCTATTTTTAGGAGCACTAAGGACTTCTCTAGGGCTTTTCATACAAATGACTCCCTCTGATTGCTCTATGCTCCTGCCTGTCCTATGCCCCCTTGTAGAGCTTCATGGTTTTGCACAGGAGAGCATCAGTAGCGTGGTTCATCTCAGCTGACTTCAGCCAGCTGGAAGTTGGGTGTCTTGTCCTGATGAGCTGTGCGAGGACACAGTAGTCAGTCAATAGAGAACACTCCAAAGGCTGACTGAGAGCATCCCAAGCTTAATAGAGGAGGTGCCCACTGGAAATTCCCATCCTCCTTCGCAAAGAATCTCAGCTTCTACATTTTCAGGTGGCCAAAACATTAGAAATCTTGGCTTGCACCCCAAAGTTATTAATGTGTGCTTAATTTTTGAAGAGCATTATGTGTGACCTTTACAGGAAATATTCCCCGAAGTGTGATGGGGTGACAGATGAAGGAATAATGTAATACTGAGAAACCACACCCAAATAGAGACTTGTTTCTGTCCACGTTGTTCTGCCAGTTCTAACAAGGCTGACTGCTTCTGCTAAGACCATGGGCAAGCTTTCATCATTCCTTCTTGGAAGAAGCCCTTGACAAGTTGGATGTTTTTCCTAAAAATGTTTTTATCTCAGAATTCCTGAGATAGTATCTGTGCAAACAGGAATTTCCCATTATAATTGTTGTGGTATTACCTGGCTAGCCAGTTCCTGCCCTAAAAAATACACAGAGAAATACAGAAGAGAGAATTTGATCAAGAAATCACCTCTCTCTGTATTCTGAAAAATGGAATTATCCCCAATGGGATCGAGAGAGTTTTCATATAGTAAAAGGCAAAAGGCAAAAAAAGGCAAAAGCCCTTTTTTGAAAATAGTGGCTAGTTCAAGTCCTGAATGCAAGCCTGGCAGATAATTAACCAAGTATAGTTAAACATCATCCAAAACTAGAACTAAACATGGACCAAAATGTTTGTGAGTCTTGCTTCTTAGTGGTTTGGCCATTGAGCTAGAATTGCTGCCCATGTCTTTGCACCTCGTTTTGGTTCACAAATGTTGACAGATTTTCCTATCTGTATTTTCTTTTTTTTCCTGTGTCTTTCTGGGTTTTGTGATGTCAGCTGGAAGAAGATCTGCTGGAGTCCTGTACCCGGCCCCTCCAGCAAACAGTCCCCAGGCAAGACACAGTGTGTAGGGATAGTACTGCTGAGATCAACCTTTCTGTCCCAGATCCAAAGGTTTAGGTGACAGACACGCTGATGCAGATAGTGCTGCTTAGCAGAAAGAAGACCTACGGCTTTGGTTACGCAGCCATCTGATGCTGGTATTGGCACTGGCTTGCAAATGGGTTGTGCCTGTATAGCTAGTTGTAAGACCACAGTGGTGGCCCCAAAGAGGCAGGCAGAATGAGCAGGGGCAGGGTGGGACCTCCTCTTCTGATGGCAACAGAGATCTCCTGCTAGATTTAGGTGAAGCTGGTACCTAGCTGGGATGGCAGCAGTAACTGCATCCATCGGGGATTGTGGGACATTGTTCCATTCTCCAGGAGGTGAAGGTGCTGCAATGTCAAATGTGAAGATACTCAGCTTCCACCTGGCTTAGAGGAGGAAGGAATTGGTTTATTTATAGAACGTGTATTACTATTCTGAGAAATTGTTAATTCACAGCCTGGGATCCTTCTTGGCAGCATCGAGCCTTGTGCTCTTTTGGTACAGTTGAAAGTACACTGAATGGTCCTCAGCAGCCTCTGGAGTTCACGCTGGGTATAAGAATTTGGGCAGCAGATAGCAGAGATGTACTCGATTGAGCTCAAAACTGGTACCACCTCAGGAAACATACATTTGGAATTGCACTTTGAATGCTGTTCTTTAATGCTGCACCATAGGGCTTGAGATGAATGCTGCCAGGATAGGTGCAGGCCTGACAGCCCAACTGTGGCTACTGCTGGAGTTACAGCAGCCCCTAAATGAGCTCGTTCATACACTAGTGTCATGGTGTAAGAAATGTACACTCCTCTTTCCCATGGCTGCTGCAGGAGAGGCTCTTTCCTTTGCCATGAACCCGCGCACATAGTATACTGAATATTATGGTCTGTTGCCAAAGACAAAAGAGCCAAAGGGGAGAGCCCAGGTGAAATGCTCTGCTGCTCTGCAGGGGGCTGGTCCAATGCTGGGATGGTCAGCTGACAGGCCACATCTTATTTTCCATGGGACTTTCATTGGGGTCCACACCAGGAGTAGGGCAGCCCTACGGTGTGAGACAGCAGGGCACAGCTGGAGTCCTTCTGTGTGCCCAAAGGGAGAGCGGTGACTGGAGCAGGGAGCAGCAGGAAGGTGTGTCCACAGTCTGGCACCACTGTGCCTGTGCCAACAGGGAGAATGTGCCGGTTGTGCGGAGGGTGAGGGCTGCACCTCCTGAGGGTGACAGCAGCAGCCTTCCTCCATCCCTGTGTTTGGGAGCCCGAGAAGGGACCCTGCCCTCAGGAGAGCAGCATCCATCCTGTATTCCTGCTAGATTTGTGCACAGCCTCAGTGCTGAACCTACGTGGAGGCGTAAGGACTCTGCGAGAGCATGGGGTCTCCTATCATCATCAGTATCATGCATGTGTAAAATGAATAGTACTTTAGCTGCATAGTTAGAAAATACCAAGTAGAGATGGTAGTCCTTATCCATGCAGCTAATAGGACAGAGAATCAGGGCATGCATGAGTTTAGGCTCAGGATGGGCTGCTGCAGAGTTCATCCTTTCCTTTGGCTGAAAGCATGAGAAATTCCTGTCCAGCCAGCATAGGGCAATCAGAGGCACTCTCCACTTTGTACTTACTGTTTCCTTCATTTGGGTAGCTTTTGAATTTGGATAGCTTTCAAATCAGTGACTGTGCAAGTGAACAGCTGTCCTGAAAGTTCAAGCCATTCAAAAAAAAAAGGCTTTTCTGCTGCATGTGGTGACAGCACAAGGACAATTCATTTTCTCTGTTACCTTGTTTATTTCTGTGTCCATACAAATGTGGAAAAGACCCAGACAATTTAAAATGAGTCATTGATCTATCAAAAAAAAAGGCATTTTATTTAAAGGGTAAAGGTAAACATAGTATCTTGATGTTGTCTTTGCAGAGATTCAGAAATTACTGATGACAGAATTTCTTGTTTCTGGGAGGTTTTATATTTAAGTTTTATCTATGGCCTTGAATATAAAATATCACAAATTATGAGGTCTGTTTACTGTTCTGTATTTACGAGGGTTTAAAAGTACCCATCAGACTTTTGGCTTTGTGCAGACACTGGTGTGATGTTCCAGTGGCCCAGTGATGTACCCTTAAGTACGTATGAAACTCGGCGCTGGCCTGTTTGGCTTCTGCAGTGCTCTGTGGGTATCTAGGACTAGTTGTGAAATGGCAGGATTATTCAGGACAGCAGTTTCTTGTTGTTGTTGTTGAAGTTGTTACTTGTGGGGAGAAAAGTTTGTAAATTTTAGAGATGAAGTATGACTGACTCAGAGTTGGCAGTCTTACCGGCTTTAAAATTTCCTCTCTCATGAGCTTCTGGATGAAGTCTGTCCAATAAAAATAATTTCCCTTTAACAATAACTGCCCACTTCCGTTTGCTCATGAAAAGATGAGATTTTAAGTAAATGGGACTGTACATAATGCTGCATTCATGAACCAATGTCATAACCTCACAACTTACTGAAGCCAGAGCCAGGCTAGTAATGACTTTTTCGAAGCTGCCAAATCAGAGCCCTGGGGTTGGGGAATGAAGGGTATCAGCTTAGGTCAAACTGAAATAGCTTTTATTCAGCATTCTCAGTTAAATGACAGAATGGCTGTGGTCTATCCAGAACTGAACACAAACCATGCTTGTGTAAGGTCATTTACGTTTTTCTTTTGGGATTCATTTCCATTTTTAAAGAACGATTTTTTGAGATGAAAAGTTCAAAAAAGTCCATCGTTTATTATGTTTTGGCATGTGTGAAGTTGACTGTTTGGGGTTACATGTGGGGTTTTTTAAGTTCATACTTGAAAAAATCCCATCCGTTGGGTTCAGTGAACATCTATTAAGGACGTTCAGTGAATTCAGCTGCCCTTGGGCCGGTCTGGCTCTGAACCTGCAGCCTTGCAGCATCATGCAGCGACCCCATTTCTAGCATCTCAGTTTGGCCATCCAGGTTTCATTTGTTTCTTCTTGTGGCAGTGGGAAAACTGGTTCATTACATGGAGTTGGCTACAGATAATCAAGAGACTTTTTGCAGCAGTGCCAGCCATCGTCTTTAAAAGCACTTAACTCTATTAACTTGTTTACCATGGTTATTTATGACCTTCCAGCCATGTGCTGTCCGTTATGTCCTTTGCTTTTTACACCAGCCGTCAGACTCGCCCTTCCCTTTCTGTTTCTCATTCCATTGCAAGCCACGAGGCGAGTCTCCCTTGTTTCCCAGCGAGCTCACGCTCCATCTGTGTTACACGTGGCATACAGGGTGGCTGACCTACAACCTGACGTTAACTTTCAACGCAGATTCGTTAACGAATATGTTAACACCACAACTGCTCGAGTACGCGGCGTACCGAACACCCAAGCCAGGGTGGGAATCAAAGCTCCCTGCTATGCTGTGCTTCCCGAGCGATACTCGCCGGTTCTCTCTGTACTGGTTTTCTTTTGTTTGATTTTGAAAGTGAGAGTATGTTCAGTTTGTTGCTGTGTCAATATTAAGTATATATTTATTGTTTTTCAGACATACATACATATATATAAATGCTATATATATAATGTCAACGCATGGACATATGTACAGTAGATATTTTAAAGAGCTATTTATCAAGAAAAGTAAGTGTTATAAGTAAACAGAGTTTATATTTTATATATTATGTAGATAGAAAAAAAAAAGTGGTTAAATTATAGTAGGGCTTTTGGGGGTGGGTTGGAGAAACGGGGCAAGGACTGGTTCTAGCATTTTAAATAGCCAAACTACTTTGTACGGAAGCTGCCTGCTGTGCCTCTCGGCTGCAATATCTGTTTGTTTCTTCTTCTGGAAGATGATGTGCATTGTTACTTTTACATTGCTTGGGGAATGTAGTTAGTTTATTCTCAGCCAACTGGTATGTGCTGCTTAAAACATGGTTTCCTGCTGTTCTGCATATTTGCATTGATGGAATAAAAGGATCTTAACTGGCAAATAAAGACATAAAAGGATGTGATCTTGGCTGTCTGTCGGTTTTCCCCACACTTGTATGTGGCGGGTGGTGGTAATAACCATCCCCTTTGCCTGGTTCCTGGCCTGCAGGTTAAGTTCGACAGATCAGAGTAAAAACGACGGGCTTTTGTGCTTGGGGCTGGGGATTGTGATGGAGGAAGAGAAAGAAGAAGGCTTAACACTAAGCTATTTGAAGGTTTGATGTTATGACAAGGACTGAACCAGCGCTGGCTGGAGTGATGTGTCCTGTGGAGACAGGTGGGTTTATTGCCAAAGGGTGCGAGAATGTCCCGTGGCACAGCAGAACGGGGCATTGGACAGCCCTGCTGAGTGCAGCCTGCAGATCCCTTCTCCTGGATTTCTTTGTCTCCTGCATTTCTCCAGCATGACCTGGACATCCTCCTCCTCCCACCTCACTGGGATGCTGGGATACATTTCCCCATCCTCAGCTCCCTCCAGTGACATCCCCATGCCTACCCCATCCTTGTTCCCATCTGCCTGGAGTTGTCAGCTCTTTCTGCTTACCCTGGTGTTCCTTTTCTCCCTTGTATGTGGGTGTCTGATCGGCCTTGTAAGGAGCTCATTGCTCCAGCCCCTCTGATGCTGGAGAAAGCCTTGCTTGAGTATGAAGCAGAAAATAATACGAATATGTGTTTTATATATACATAAAATGCATTTTAATTGGTTTTAATATATGTTATTTTCTTAGACTGAAGAGGAGAAAAGCACAAGGCAAGAAATAATCGTTGTCCAGGTCTTCAGGAATTATATTTTAATGTTTGTCTTGCCCTCATGAGCAAATATAGTATAACCTTGCTCAGGTTTCCAGATCATTGTCTCCAACTAATCAATTAAATGCTGAAATAAAGTAGGGCCAAATTTTATGGCATATCCTTTCCCATCAACTTTATAGTAAAAACAAGGCCTACTTCTGTTTCAAAGATTAAAACATGGAAATCTTTGGAAAACAGCACCTAGGGGAGCAATTACTGTGAAAGAGTGTCAGAGATACAGTGGATTATTAGTACCCAGTTCCAGCACACAATATATGACTGTATAGGTAAGTGCAAATGCAGGAGCGTGTATAAACATTCCACGCTAATGAGGCTACATAAATGCTAAAATAAACATTTTCAAACGTGGGTCAGCATAGTGAGACACTTAAGTGTAGATTTATGAACGCAAGTAAGAGTTCTGCTTTTAAAACAAACTGTAAAAATGGGGGTGAGGGAGAAAACCTCTTGCCATTTTCCATAGTTTTTGAAGAACCAAGGCTGCCACGGCTCCCCTGGCTTTTGCTGTTTTCTGGAGCCCCTATTGATTAGCAGCTATGTAGTAAAAACAATGGGTGGCTTGTAGCCATAAATATTAAATCAGAAGAATGTTAAATGCATTGCATTGTTCTCTTTGGGAATGAAGAGTTTGCTGGCACAGGGGTTATTAAAAAGTGCTGCTGTGCCAAAGAGAAGACGCACTTAATGCCTTTGTGACTGGTTCATGTCGGGCGGTGCAAAGCTGCAGAGCTCTTTGTGTCTCCACGGTGCCAGTGGAAGACGCAGAGTGGGCACAGAACAAGAGCTTTTTGCCCCACATAATACTCCAGAGTGGCTCAAATGGGGGTGAGACACCACAGCAATTACCAGAGCAGCCTTTTCTGGGGCTGGAGGCTGGGGAACGGCCGCTGTCACCCAGCAGCACCCGTGTGCCTCTTTCTTGGCCTGCTCAGGCCCGCAGGCCTGTGCTGGTCACTGCTGCAGCCATCACGTTCAACATGGAAGGAGGAAATTTCATCCCCAGCTGGAAGCCCTTGGAGTCACCTGCCCCACAGCACTAGTCTGGTACTGGGTAATATTCATCTCCTGCATATGTTGCCTTTTGTAAGATCTTTTCTACCTGGGAGTGCTCCAACTAGCGAATTTAGCACTGCAAACCTTGGCGTGGCACCGCATCATTGCTTGAAAATGAATCATTGCAGCTCCCTGAGCGGTTGCTGAGGGATGAGGCAGAGCTGCTGACAAGCGTGGGGCAACAATCCTTGCTCTCGTCCTCAGCTGCTTGTTCCTGCCTTCCCTGAGTACCGGCACTGGGGAGCATGTGTGCAGCCACGGGGTTAACGTGATCGTGGGTTTAGCTAAAAACTAACAATGTAGATTTTTTACTAGGTTCGTTTTCAGGCAGGCCAGTTCCCTGATCTGTGTGATTGTTGGCAGCAATTTATGCCAGATCACTTTAATAAGCAGAATGTAAATAGAAACCAGGTCTGACTGCCAGAAACGTGTTTTTTTCATCAGATCAAAGACTTGGTAGAGTAATTGCAAAATAATAAACAGAACCAAAAGAAAAAGAAATGGATAGAGGAAATCAATTTTAAATTCTGTATTTCCATACAAAAGGATATACAAGTAAGAAAATGTTTCATAAGAAACTGGAGGCCCCTTCCTCCAGACATGGAAGTGGTGCATGCACAGATGCTTAAGCCTTTCAAAGTCTGCTCCAGCCTGTTTTAGTAACTCCACCTTTTGCAGTTAATCATACCTTGCAGACAGAAGGCTCTTGCAGAAATGATCGTGTCCCACCCAGGCAATGACAACAGCCTCTGAATGCAACTGGCTTTGTCACTTCTGCAAGCAAGTTTTACACGGTGTTTCAGCCAAACCTGAAAAACCTCAGGCCTGCATTTCAGTCTTTGAGAATCCAGTTAGCAATGGCACTTGACGTGTAGCATAAAGCAGTTTTTTTGGGTGGCTTTTTTCCGCACTGTGGTCCCTAAATTGTTAGATTTTATTTTTTAATGTTTTGTTTTCAGTGATGCTACTTGTTACACCTTCTGCAAATACCTGTGAGGAGAAGAATGCTTATGCTGCTAACTATGACAAGCTCTCCAGCTCAAGGAGGCAATCAGAAAGAGAGCAAAAGTTGGAACCAGGATTAAAAGTACAGCCACAAGGAACAAGAACATTCCTGGGTGCTGACAATTGACTCTCCTGTTAAATTGTTAGAAACATCCCAAGCCTGGTTTTTAGCTTAGATGAAATGATATTCTATATCCTTCTTGAGGCCCCAGTTAGGAAGTCGGCACACAGCAGAGGCTATTCCCACTAAGCAAGCTGCTTGTAACCACCCTCTTTTGGAGATGATTAAATTAATTAGCCATGGCCATTCTGTGCCAGCTGGTCTTAGTGGCAGAGGGTGGTCCTGGGTGCTTCATCTGCTGCTATGGATGTAGCTGAGAGCTGAGGATTCATCAGTACAATGGAAGAATGTTGGTATTACAAAACTAGTCTGTTAAAAAATGACTCTGTCCCAGTGTGAGGAAATTCAGGTATAAATTGTGCTGAGATCATCTTTTTTTTTTGTTAAAATGGACTATTTTGCCATTCACTTTTCTATGCTTTTTGCTTGCAGTTCCATGACATCAGAAACAACTGTTTGGGGGATGTCCTGCCCTTTTGGCCACAGACCTTGCTAGCTGGGAGTAATTGCTGTTGTTCAGGCCTACAGCAGGAACAGGGCCCCTGCGGAGAAAAAGGGACCAAGTCACTGGTTGACTGACAAAGATCACACCCAGTTTGGTAAACTTTGTCTGCAGTGCTTTGCACATATGAAGTGCCTTATAAAGATCAACAAATCTCCACAATACGAGCTGTTGTGGTTATTCCCATTTTGAAGCTGGCAGGGTGGAGGCAGAGGTGAAGTTGGTGAGATCACTGTCTAAGGAATTTCTCTTTTCTCTCCATTTCCTACTTGGATTATTAGGTTTGCCCTTTCCCAGTGGCTGAACCCATCACTCAAAGTGCCAGTGTCAGAAGGCCCTCCAAATGTCCAACAGGACAGAAATGTCTCATGCCAGACCAGGTATAAGCTCAGGTCTTTATGGAATTTCAGCTTACTTGGAAATACTCTTGAAGACAGCAGTATTTTTTGTATTTTTTTTTTTATTTACTTGTAGCTTCTAAGTTCTTTTTTTCTTAAGGCAGTTTTTGGTAAGATTTTCCTCCTTTTACAGACTAAGCTGTCTGATGATGTCTATGGTCCCTTCCAACCCAAACCATTCTATGGTTCTATGAATGCTTTTTAAAAAAGGATTTTAAAGCTGCAGTGCTCTAAGATTTGAAATTACATGCTGTTATTTATATATAGATATTTGTGTTTCTAACAGGATCTCACTGGCTTTACAAAGAAGGTACATAGCATTACCTTCACATTGTCTTTCAGAAAACTAGAGACAGAATGGCAAGGCTTGCTGTCCAAGGCTACGTGGAGTGAGTCCATGACAGCCAGATACTAAATCCTGCTGCTTTAATTTCTAGTTCCCTTTAAATAGTTCTTAAACCTAATATAATTCTTATTTGTTATAATTAATATAATCAGTCATATATAATTAATGCCTAATACACTGCTTTGGTTTGTGAATGCCAAATGAGCAAGGACTGTCTGCACACTCTGAAGTTCAAATTCATCAGTTTAGAGAAGTGCAAGCACCACCAAAGCCAATACCAACAGCTTTAGCTAAGGGAATACATTTTGTGTGATTTCATCCCCAGAGGGGAAGGTGGCAGACACTTTGCTCTCTAGGCATTGATTTTAAACCCAAGCTGATAAAATAGATCTGTTCACAGACCAGATAATCACTAAAATAATCAATCAGCCTGACAAAGTCCAAGTCAGCACACAACAGCAGTTCTCATGCTTTTTGAGTGAGGTTGTTAGAGGAGTGTATTTGTCTGCACCCTGTAGTTCACACTGCTCAGTTTGGCAAGGATTTCTGGGCCCAAACCCTTCAGAGAACACTCCTTTCAATTCCCACTGGTAAGTTTTCAATGGTAATGGCTGCAAGTCCTTACCTGGAGCAGATGGTAATCATCCTAGTGTAATTTGGAAATTTATGAGGTAAATTTATGAGGTTCTGTGAATTTTACAGCTTTCCATTATTCTGTACAACAGCAACCAGAGAGCAGGACATTGGCAGCACCTTTAATGACTACAGAAATGCAGACCCAAAAAGCCGCCATAGAGACTCATGATTAGGAGAGAGGTGAGACTCCTTTGTGCTATCACAAACTAAACATCAGTCCACCATTCCAGTTTAACAGCTTGTCTTCATGTATTAAAACAAGCCTCCAAACAATGACAGATATAATTTTGAGCACTTAATTAGTTGCTACTCAATCCTTGAAATGAATGTGCTAGCTTCACTTAGATCAAAAGCCTGCTTGTGTACGAAGCTCCCTTCCCCCTTGGGTAGGCAGAGTTTCTGAATGAAGGTGATTAAGTGACAAATGATTCTGTGGAGGTGCAAGTCCCATATCTGCTCTTACTGGATCTGATCCTTTCACCCTTACGTTAGTGGTCCCAGTGAAGCCACTGGGCTAGGCTCTTGCCTTCGAGCCTAGGGAGCGCGTCAGAGATTTGAACTCGTTTCCATGGCCAAATGTGCAAGCAGCTAGCTGGGTGCTGTTCTCAGCACAAGTCCTGGCCCAGGAAGGTGGCAATGGCTTCTGCAACCCTGGTTGCTGAAATGATGCCTTGAAACTCTGGCTCAGCCAGGCTCGCTTTAAACAATATCCGGTTCCAATATGCCCAGGGACTGAAACAAACTGTCCCCATCTCCATCCTGGGTCATGAGTAAAATCATTTGCAACTCCTCCTTCAGTCTGCCGTGCAGTTTGCCCAGGCTCTGAAGTTTTGGGGATATTTGGTTGAGTGAAGAATACAGAACTTAACAACCCTATCCAGTCTGTGACTTTGAATTATCTTCTGGGCACATTCATGGCTCTGATTCAAGGAGAAATATTGCAAAGACTGAAACTTGTTCCTAATTTCTACTTGCTTTCTTTTTTTGTGGGAGATACCTGAATATTGACACAATTTTTGCTCTGCCTCTAACCATATATAGTGATTATAATAACTATACCTCATTCAAATACCAAATCTCTTGATTAGGATTCTCAAGGTGTATGATTCAATTTTCCCATCATCCCTAAACAGACCAATCTTTGTCTATAGTCACTGCATTGTCACTTCTCTTAGGGCTGTCACTTCTCAATGGCCTCAAGTTGCCACAGGGGAGGTTTAGGTTGGATATTAGGAAAAATTTCTCCCCCAAAAGGATTGTCAAGGCCTGGCCCAGGCTGCCCAGAGCAGGGGTGGAGTCCCCATGATCCCTGGAGGGCTTTCAAAGCTGTGGAGCTGTGGTGCTGAGGGCCATGGGTTAGTGGTGACCTGGCAGTGATGGGTTAATGGTTGAACTTGGTGATCTGAAAGGTCTTTTCTAACCTAAATGAATCTATGACTCTAAAATAGAGGTAACATTATTTGGGATTATTTATTAATTATTGTGCAGTGCCCCAGATGTGCCATGCTCACTGACAGCACAAAGCATGCTTTTGATGCTATTTAAAAACTCGCAACCCTTTTTCAGACAAAACCATCAATCTTATCTTTAACACAGCTACTAATCAGGTTGGTAGAAGAATAATTAGGGCAGTTGCAGTTGATATCTGAGGTTAAGCAGCAAATGAAAGTTATGACTAGAATCCAGAAGACACTATCCTAAAAGATCACTAATATAATCTCAAATTGTATTTCCCTTATGTTTGAAGCAAGCAACTGCAAATTGTTACTTTCTTAGTAATCATCTTGCAATTTCTGTGTATCTCTGCAGACAAAAGTGTGTCACCTTTGAAGTGCTTTCATTTTCTAGCAGGACAAGAAAACAGAAGTAGGACACACCTGAACTCAGCTTTCCCAGTTCAGCCACTCCTTAAGCTGTTTTCAGTCCCATGAACTTTCCTTGCTGTTACCTGGGGATGCATAATGGTCACAGACAGTGCTTGGTCTGCTTGGAGTCAGACCTGCCTGTTGTGCTGCCTTGCTAAAATGAAAGGCTGAGTTCCCTTCTGCTGCCAAACAGATCAGTGATATTTCTATTACCCCAGAGTGCTACTTTTTTTTTCCCATCTCACATCAATAAGGGGTTAAATTGTGAACATTCATAACTCTTAACATTTGCATTTCTCTTTCAGGTAGAACATAAGCAGCAGAGTGATGCTATTTAGGCCAGGAAATGGGGGTAAGCTTTTCTAGATGTTCGTAATGAAAGGGTTATGTGAATGTGTAAGTGGGTTGTCCTTTCTATTACCACAGCCCTACTCACCCCCTGGAACTATTCATGCTTCTGAAGCAGTTGAAATGACCACTTTTAAGTGCTTTCCTGAACATCCATCATTTCCTAATGCCATAGGAATAAGGGATGGTGCATTAGCAGGTTGAAAGTTATACATTGGTTTTGATACACTGTGAGGATAACACTGGCCTCAAGTTGAACCAGGGGAGGTTCAGGCTGAACCTGAAGAATTTCTTTACTGAAAGGGTTGTCAGGCATTGGAACAGGCTGTCCAGGGAGGTGGTGGAGTCACCATCCCTGGAAGTGTTTAAGAGCCAGGGAGATGTTGTGCTTAGGGACATGGTTTAGTGGTTTTGATAGGGCTGGGAATAAGGTTGGACTTGATGATCTTGAAGGTCTTGAAGGTCTCTTCCAGCTGAAATTATTCTATGATTCTAAGATATTATCAGACATCTCAAGAAAAGAAAAGAAAGCACATCTTCAGTCAGTTCAGATCAAATGAAACCTGCCTGAAAACAGCACTTATTTTTTCTACATTAACAGCTGTTAGAATGCCATAAATATATGGACCTCTGTGCTGTGTAGACTCAACATTCTGTTGCTTTGCATTTCCAGCTTCTTTTGATAAATTCACAGAAGAAGGTGTGCTTGCAATAATCGGTAATGCTGCTGGTAGATCAGCCATACAGGAGAGACCGAAACCCTAAAGACTTTCCAAGAGCTATAATGTTCATCAGCACATCTCTCCCATAAAAGTATTTCAGCTTTACCAGCAAAAATGTTGCTTTTCATGAAGAACCATGGAAAGGATGCAGTTCATATTTTACAATAAAAAACATTAGCAGTGCCTGTTTGGCTTCCTTCTCCTGTGTCTTGCTATATCAGTGAGTAATTCACTTGTGCAATACAAACATGTCGCTGCAAAAGCCAAACACAGTAGTACTCAAAGTCACAGATGAAGATGAGAGCTGCAGTGTGCTACCTGGGTACTAATTAGTTTGGTTCTGCTATCTCAGATAATCCCAAATGAGTTCCAAACCTGTTTCTCTTTTATGTGTGCAACCTTTTCTGATGTTATTTTGATTTGAAAAAAAAAATAATTATTTAGTAATTTAGTATTTAGGCTATCATGGTTTGGACAGATGTCTAGAAAGGTATTATCAATTAATGACGTGTTAATCAATTGATCGTATTATAAATACAGTCCTCCACTTGGCTGATTGACACCTGCAGCTATTCAGGATGAAATAAGGCTGCTAAAGTACAAGTCCAACTCTGTGCACAGCTGTCTTTCTAAAAAATGGGGTTAGTCATCTTTGTTTCACTGTGCATGCGTCACCACGTAGTAATCGTTGGAGCCATTAGCAGTTCATGCTCAAGCTATGCTTTTAATTTCATTTGCTGTTTGAAAAGTCTCAGATTAAATTCTCGAATTCATTTCCCACTGACGTAGATATGATACTGGCAGCCACATTTACAGCTGGCTTTGTATGGGATCCCCCTATAACCTACCATCTGTAAGTTAGAAACTGTTCACAGACACTGTTAAGAAATTCTGTGTGTACAAGTAACATGATTAAGAACTTTTCTATATGTGGGTTATAGAAACTTTACTAGGGGGAGCACATTAATTTTATCATTTTTCAGTTCAGGTATAGTTTTAACGCTGTTTTTTTTTTATGCAGCTAAGTCTTTCAGACCCTAATTTTGCTTAGGAACTTTTAGCAATGCCATAATTGTTCACATTAATATAATGCAAATCCACAGCACAGTGAGAGCTCAACTGCTTAAAACACTTCTGTATCTGCTGTACATTAAATTAGCACTAAAATAACTGGTGTGATTTTCAGCCCTTGTAGAGCACCGGAGTAGTTACGTAGGACAACTTGACAGGGACAAAAATTAATAACTTAAAAATGATAGAGATTTGATTGTATTTCAGTAGCTGTTTCCTGGGCCTTGTGATACTGATTAGCTCCCAACAGAACCCAACAGATCTCACCAAGAGGCAAGTGCCATCTATTGATAAAAGATGTATTTTGAGCTGAAGAAGCTAAAAATGACAAAAAATGGCACCAGCCTGCCACCTGCTGCTGTACACAATTACTTCAAGGAACATATTTGCCAGGCCTCGCGCTGACTCGCCAAAAACCCTCCTGTGTGAATTAGGTTCGACAAAAGCCTCTGTCCATTCTGCCACTGCTGCTTTCCCCCGGGCATTTCAAAAGCCTTGGGGAAGGTTAAAATAATGTGATGTTCTGTGCATTTGAAAATAGGCCACTCAACCTAAGAAGCTGTCTTGGAGGGCTTTAGAACTTTGCAATCTTGCTGTTGCTAACTCAGGTGTTCCACAGTCTTGTTCAAGTCTCTGCTCCTGGAAAAGCAGCTCCTATTAAAAACAGCTGCCTGGTCCTTGCAATTGTACAGGTAAAAGCTGGCAAAATCTCAGAGATCTGAATAAAAACATCACCACCCACAACAACAACAAAACCCACAAATAAACCCCACAAGTAAACCCACACTATTAGTTTGACAGCCCATTCATTTGGCAGCAGGGGTTATGTTTGAAGTGTTGGCTTCCAACAGTGAGATGAAGTCCTTTACCTGCTTTGAGTGGTGGGAGATTTAGCATCAAGTACTTCATTCACGTGTGTCAGTGTAAATCTTGGCTTGGAAAATGCACTTTGCTTCCTAATTATGTTAAGTAAAACAACCCTAGATGTCACAGCGGATGGGCCAAAACATTAAGCATACCAATTATAGTAAAGAGTATGTGCAGGTGATATTATTCTTTGTTATGCTTTATGGTCTGAGTGTTAAGGGGAAGAATTATTCTCTTGTTGATGAGCTTTATTGGTGGGTCTTGTGCAGCACCGTACTGTCTGGATCACTGCTATATATATTTTATATATAATTTCATATTAGGCACAGCCAACAATGCCCAGACCTTCAGTGTCCCTCTGAAACAGGTGTATGAGACAACAGAGAATCACTGAATCATTCAGGTTGGAAAATACTTTTTACATTGAGTCCAACTGTTAACTCAGCACTGACAAGTTCACCATTAAACCACATAATTAAGTGCTAATTTTACATGTCTTTTGAATACGTTCACATGTGGGGACTCCACCGTCAGCCTGGGAAGCCTGTTC
Source organism: Megaceryle maxima (assembly GCA_024605025.1). Taxonomy (NCBI): domain Eukaryota; kingdom Metazoa; phylum Chordata; class Aves; order Coraciiformes; family Cerylidae; genus Megaceryle; species Megaceryle maxima. The sequence continues at coordinate 6,630 of JANHGN010003628.1, read as the reverse complement.
CAGGGCTTGACAACCCTTTCAGGGACGAAGTTTTTCCTCAGGTCCAATCTAAACCTTCTCTGGCGCAACTTGAGGCTGTCTCCTCTAGTCCTGTCACTTTTTCCTTGGGAAAGGAGACTATTCCCACCTATGTCCAGCCTCCTGACAGGGAGTTGTTGAGAAGCAGGTCTCCCCCGAGCCTCCTTTTCTCCAGGCTGAATAACCCCAGCTCCCTCAGCCACTCCTCACTTGTGCTCCAGCCCCTTCCCCAGCTCCGTTGCCCTTCTCTGGCCACGCTCTGGCCCCTCAATGTCCTCCTGGGAGTGAGGGTCCCGAAACTGACCCCAGCATTTGAGGGGCGGCCCCACCAGTGCCCAGTCCGTGGGGACGATCCCTGCCCTGGTCCTGCTGACCACACCGGTGCTGACACAAGATGCTGTTGTTTTCCTCTGGCAGCGCCACGTGTACCCGAAGCTACCCCATGAAACGTGGGGAGCCAGCACCGAGCGATGAGAAGCAACCGGCTTGAGCTAAGCGGCGACGGGAGGGAGAACATCCGAGGCGTGTGACAGCGGCGGGGCTGTCCGAGAGGCAGCGGCAGCTCCTCCGAGAGCCGCCCCAGCCCTGTGAGGGGCGCAGGGGGAGCAGCCACCGCTACCAACGCGCCCCGGCACCGGCCATGACACCGCTGCGCACGTGACCGAGCCGTTGGGCACGTGACCCGACCGTTGGGCCGGCGCCGCTGAGCGATCCGCGCCCTACTGCGCACGCGTCTGAGCGCGCCCGTGGGGGCCGCGTCCGCCGGTCGCGCCCGGCTGCTGTAGGTGCGGCGGGGGGCGGACGGATGTCGGTGAGGTCCCGGGGTTTGCGGGCGGTGTTACCAGCCCCGCTCTCGTCTTCTTTCCCGAGCCTCTGCCTTTCCTCAGGGCCTGGCGGTCGCCTTAGCTCCTGGCGTGGGGGTGACGCGGTCCTGCCCTGCGCCGTCCCGCCGCTGGCCTGTCCCGCCGCGCTGGCCGTCCCCCCTCGGAGGCTCCGGTGAGGATCCTCTGCCCCCCGCGCGTCTGCGCGCAGGCAGGGAGGGGGTGAGGGCGTCCCTGTCTCTCCGCCTTTCCCGCACGAGGGGGCCGCGTGTGTTTGTGTGGGGAGAGCGGTGGCCGTCGAGTTGCGGTGTGGGAGGGTAGATGATCCCGCGCTCAAACATATTCGGGGTTTCCCTTTGGAAATGCTGTACCCCGGACCGGCTGTCGCAGCCCCGAGGGCCGGAGCGGTGGCGAGGCCGCTGTACGGGCCGGGCGGAGCTGCTCCCGCAGTTCAGCTCGGACTGTGCCAGCGAGGGAGGCCTTTGTACACGGGCATGACTCTCTGGGCATCGTGTCAGGCTCTTTACTAAGCGTTTATATTTCGTTGCTGCTGTTAAAATCACCTGCCGTGAAATTTAACTTGATGAAGCGTTATTCAGGCTAAAAATGTACTGATGTTTGAAGAGGGGATGAGTTCCTTGTACTCTTCCGTACAGAATACTTCCAATGAGCTGGCTCGGGATTTATTTTCCACCTTTTTCCGTTTCTTTTTTTGACCATACTTGTAACGGTTGGGCTGTTGGTGGTTTGCCTCGCATGAAAATACATTTGGAGGGAGGGAAGAAACAGTGTTCTTCCTTTTTTCCCCTGAGTAAAATCTGCAGCTGGTACAGTAAAAGCTTGAAGTTACTAAGATAGTATTTCTTTCACGCAGATCACGCTGTTATTTTTCAACTGATACTGATTGCTTCTGTTTTGTGACTCTGCTCTCAGCTTTCCCCAAGTGGTACAGACTAAACATTTTTTTAAGTAGCACATACTGAATTCAGATTTAAAAAAATTCAGGTATTTCAGTATAGTTGGGTGTCTGTAGCATTGTAAGTCTGCTTCTAGACATGGCTGCAATGTAAGTAGCAAACACTCTGCTCACTGGACTCTTATATACAAGACTTGAACATTGCAGTCATTTTCATGAGGACAGTGCACAACTGGAACTTCTTGTGAATAATATAAATATTTTTTTCCTCTGTTTTTGAGATAGGTCAAATACTATCTCAGAAATCATAAATTCAGTCCTCTGATGGTTTATATTTTTCTGTCTGGTCTTGACCCTGAACCTACAAAGCTCTAAAAATGGACTTAATTTGAAATGCAAATAGGCCCAGCAGATATACAAATGTAAATATGTGCATTCTTTGCAGAAGCTTGGCCTTTGTTTATATATCTGCAGATGCTTTGCTCCTCGCATGTACTTTGGTTCAGCAAGGAAAAGAAAAATGTAACTAGAAAAGCTTTTCAGCGCATCATTCACCGATTGCTCCTCAAATTATTTTTCTCCAAATCTTGCTTCTGTCAGTAAGCATAGAAGATTGTGCTTTGTTCTTTGAGTTAAACCCAAAACTTTCTCATATTTGCAAACCTTCAGAGGAGAGAGATTGGATATTGAGAAGGTTGAACTGAATTGAAATGTCTGTTTGTTATAAAACACAGAGTGGTCACTGCAGTTTACCATTGTTTCCAGTATAGGGAGGAGACACTCGTTACTGGAATAACAAGCTCAGGACTGTGGCTGTTTCAACACCTGATAACAATGTGAACGTTTAATTCAAATCTGCAACTTGAGAACAAACCCAGGTACCTAGTCTTACTTTTTTCTTGTTACTGAGGCCAACATTGGCTTGTCCTTGCTTCTAGTTACTCTGTCTGGTGAGTACGAAACCTAACGATTTTATTTACCTGGGTAACAGTTCTGCTTGCTTAGGGTTTCGGTATCCCATGTTTTGTCAGACTTTTAACTGCATTTTTTTATATTGGTTTTGAAATACATGTTATCACATATAGGACTTAAGTGTCTCAACAGCATATTTCTTTTTGAAACTTTTTGCAAAGCAATATAAATTTACTACATGAATAAAAAAAAAGTAAAAAATCCCCTGTGTTTCATTTGAAAATTGGATATCTTTAGACCTTGTTTTAGATTCAGTTCTTTTTGTCTATGGTAGCATATGATGAAAATATCTTGGAAGACTTTCATATTCTGTAGGGATTATTAATTGCTATAGAGACATAGGCAGTCAGTGTGCAGAAGTCCTTGACCTTAGCAATAGGAGACATAGGCAGTCAGCTTTAATCAGTGTGCAGAAGTCCTTGACCTTAGCAATAGGAATGTAGTCTTATTCTTAATGGGAATTCCTGTTTCTCCAAAAGGAATCAGTCATGGCCGACGACTCGCAGAGAAACTTCCGCTCGGTGTATTATGAAAAAGTGGGATTTCGTGGAGTTGAAGAAAAGAAGTCACTGGAAATTCTGTTAAAAGATGACCGGTTAGGCAAGTTGATTTCTCTGTTCCCTCTATTACCTTGGTGGTTTGGGGCTGGGAATGAATAATAGAAAATGTTTAGCTGCTGTGCTTAGTACTCCCTTACTTTTTACCACTAATCTCTCAGTTCTTATTAGCAGTCCTTTGAGTTTCAAAGATCAAAAAATCTGATTTTTAAAATGGTGAAAGATTTGTCTGCTTGCTTGTTTCCTTTTCTCAAAAAGAGAAGAAAATCATTCTGCATCTACGCTTTAAAAAATTTTTTTTTTTAATGAAAGTGATTGTAATCTGAAAATGCATTGTATCATGCTGTTAATTCCATCTAACTTCAAAACAAGGAAGATATTCTTACTGCTGTTTGTCCCTGAGGAATGCCACATCTCTTAAAAGAACAGGAAGATAAATGTTGTCTTTTTGGCAAAGCCCTTAATTGTTTTGACATGGAAACATGATTTACAAAATGTCTATAAAAATTGTTTCTTCCTGGTGAAACCTAGGGAAGTTTTATTGTAAATCAAGCAAATGTATATATTTTTCAAAATAGTTGTCGTTGTGTTCTCAGTTGAAGTGCTGAAAGCATTTGTTGATAATATATGATGAAAGTGGGGATTTTGCTCTAAGGATTTGTAATACTTCAATAGGTTTGAGTCTTTGATCTACCTACATTTACTCTTTTTCTCTTTCTTTCTCTACAGATATCGAGAAGCTTTGCACATTTAGTCAAAGGTTTCCTCTCCCATCCATGTATCGTATACTGGTGTGGAAAGTGCTTTTAGGTATGAAGTATAACATCTGTGATCCTCTGTAGAAATGAGTATGATAGGAAGATGCATTTTCTCTGTGGTACCCCCCCACCTTGTAGAAGTAATGACATGGATTATTCTGTGCTACCTTGCCTACTGATACAAATTTAGCCTAATTTTATTTCTGCCTAGGGTGCATAATGGCAACTATAAAACAATATTCTACGTGTAGTTTGTGAGAACTTTTGAAGTCTACCTAGAATAGTGTATTTCTATATTTAGCTTTGTAACACTATCCAAGTAAAGTTATAAAACTGAATTGAAAGGTGGATTATAAGAAGTCACTGATACCTGATAAGTTATTCAGTCCTGTTCCTAAAATATCAGGCAATTAAGGTGAAGTAAAGCTGTGATCAAACTTAAACCTGGGCAAGGTATGGAATGGGTGTTTAAAGTGAAGCTTTGGGTTCTATAAAGTCTTGGTTTCTTCTGGTTTTGCTTCTGACTTTTAATTATATTTGCCATTGTAGAAATTATGAAGCCTTTTGTTTGGGAGAGGTAGTAAATGAACAGTGCACAGAAGGTGCAAGATCTAATTAGAAAACTTGAAGTTCTTGGCCTGGATTGTTGAACTAACAGAGTAATCCAACTTGATAGAAGCCTCTGCTGTGAGATGACTAATTTTAGGATTGAAAAGATTCTTGTACCTTAGGCCCTAGTGAAGTAGTCAGTGTCCTTTAAAATAGTAGTGGTAGGAAATAGTGTAGGTGGTTTGGACAAGTACCTCAGTACAAGATCTTTTAGCTAAAATTATAGTAGCAAAATACAGTCTCTTGGCAAACTTGTAGCTTGCTGCAGAGCCATTGGTCTATCTTTGGTGCAGATAGGATGATTTGTGAATTGTGTGATAACACAGATCACCTTCAGGGTTAACTATATGGAAAATTATATTGATTTTTTTTAAAGGATTTTGTATTTTAAACCCAGAGTGATTTATTCCAAGTATGTGTAGTGTCATCTTGTGTACTCCTTGGGTGAACAGAGATACAAGGACTTTTCTTACGCTACATCTCAGTGTTAATGCTCATTAGAAAAGCTGGTATTTAGGAAGGGAATGCAAAATATCTCTTCCTAAATGATCCAAGCAACAGCCTTAGCCATTTCTGGTGGGAGGTAGTACATTTCCTCTAAGTAATGTTAATAGTTAAACAGAAGGGGTTCTAACCTCTCAACAAAATTACCTCGGACACGTACCAAGGCTCGATGCTGCCTCCGATTGCTTGATATGTCAGGGATGTGCCTGTGAACTTCCTGTTCAGGTGTGACTCATGATGGTTGCTAGACATCCCTGTGATGTTGAAGCTTCTTTTCTATCTAAGGTAGTCTTCTGTGTTTGAGGAAAGCAGCTGGCAGAACATACAGAGAAAGTCATGATGTTGACTCTATTTTTGCATAATGTGAAAAATGTCTTGCTCTGTCACAATTTTTGAAATGCAGACAGGTTTGCAGTTGAAAAATAAAAGATAGTTTTCTGTCTGATGTGCTTGTTACTAAAACTCAGCCATTTTGTGGTTAAACTCTTGGCAGGAATATTTTTTTGTTTAAACGAGAGATAAAAGCAGTAGGTAGCCTGTTTCAGAACTGATGTTTGAAGAATACTTTGTTCTCGTGGGTTTCTACAACGGAAAATATTCTGCTCCACTAGTGATGTGGAAGTGGCACTTTTTTGCTTTGGTGTATGCAAGATTTTATTCCAGTTGAAGCCTGTGATGGTTTTGTGTGAACATCAGTGCATGGCAAGGTTGGCTCTTGAGTGAGGGGCAGGAGCAACTGAGATGTTCATAGAATCGTTCGGGTTGGAAAAGATGCTTGGGATCATTGAGTAGAGCCATTAACCCTCCTCTAACCCTGCTCTGTTAAGCATCACTTTTGGAGATCGTAAACAGTTTAATTTTCTCTGCCTCTCTACTTGAATAAATTTTTTTTTTTTCCCTCATAAGAGACTAGAAACATATTTGTGTTGTGCTAAGAAAGTAAAAAATGATATCTTGCAAAGTGTTTGGGTGGTATTCTTAAGTTTTAATCTGTAACTGATTCCACCTCTGTGATTGGTTTTGCTTTTGAATGTTGTTAAGGGATATAAAAATCATTCTGCATCCACTTTGTTTTCAAAATTAATGGGAGCCAGACACAAATATGCAACTAGTGCTGTATTAAAAGCTTCAGGTAGGTATAAAGAAGTAACAAGTAAGATTCACAGTTTAATGTTGTTGGAGAGGGAGAACAAACCAATTAAATTATTTTTCATGCTTTGTTGGTCCCCTGACTTCCAGTCTTGTAGAATTTTCTTGTGTATTCTTTGACTGAGTTTCTAAACAAGCTGGAGTACCAGGTCCTATGTTTCTTTCTGTAGGCTGGAGTGGTAGCAGAAACTTAATTTAGGCAGATTTCTTGGAAAGGTCATTTGAGTGCTCTGGTCTTTACAGTTGCTTATATATATATATATTTTTTTTTTTTTTAAAGGGAAATTTCCCCCCCACCAAATAAATCATGCTTTTGTGATAAAGAA
>JANHGN010003627.1:32061-54536 GCA_024605025.1 Megaceryle maxima | reverse complement strand
CAGCCCAGGTGCAGGACCCTGCACTTGCTCTTGTTGAACCTCATGAGGTTCACCTGAGCCCACCTCTCCAGCTTGTCTAGGTCCTTCTGGATGACATCCCCTCCCTCTGGTGTATAGACAGCACCACTCAGCTTGGTGTCATCTGCAAACTTGCTGATGGTACACTCAACCCTGCTGTCTATGTCACTGATAAAAGTGTTAAACAAGACAGGTCCCAGTGCTGATGCCTGTGGGACACCACTTGTCACTGCTCTCCACCTGGTCTTTGAGCAGTTGACCACTACCCTCTGGATGCAGCCAGCCAGCCAATTCTTTTTCCACTGAACAGTCCACTCATCAAATCCATATCTCTCCAGCTTGGTGAGTAGGATGTTGTGGGGGACCGCGTCAAAGGCCTTGCAGAAGTCCAGATAGATCACATTCATAGGTTGTCCCTTGTCCACTGATGCAGTCACTCTGTCATAGAAAGCCACTAGGTTTGTCAGGCAGGATTTCCCCTTAGTGAAGCCATGCTGGCTGTCCTTGATCATCTCCCTGTCCTCTAAGTGCCTTATCAGACCTTCTAGGAGAATCTGCTCCATGATCTTCCTAGGCACAGAGGTGAGGCTGACAGGAATATACCAGTCTACTTCATATATCTTGGTGGAATTCAAACCTTTGCAAGGATGGTACAGTAAATTTCCCAGATGAGAGCAGAGAAGATAGATGAACAAAAACATTGAAGTGCAGATATATGAAGTTTGAATAAACAACATGGATTCTCTTTTTATGTGCTGGAGAGAGATTCTTCTAAACAGTGATTCAATCCACCTATCTTAAATGCTTGCTGTATGAGGGATCTAGTCACCTGTTGAAAATGGCCATTGTTGTTGACTAGAGAACCTGGATGAAGTGATTAGAAAAACACATCAAATTTAAATGTTAAAAAGTTAAAAAAGAGGCATGCACTATACTGATTGACTTTCATATTTAGTCAGTTACTACTTTGAAGGTGGGTTGCTTTTCATTAGGTTAAGAAACACATTGCTTGGTAGGTTAAATGCAGATGGACTCATGCCCTGCTGGAGAATATCTACTAGCATCAGGAAAACAAGATGAAAGTGTTGGGATGAAAGGCTGTACATGGAGAAAAAAGGTACTATTTTTTTAAAATACAAATTAATTGAAAAAAATAATGTCTCGGTTAATTTAAAAACATTATTTCTTTTCTCAGAAGGCATCTACAAAATATTACCTAGTGTTTGCCTTTACAATTATTTCCACTTATTCTTTGATTATAAAGATTCTCCTGTCATCAGGTGTTTACTTAAACAGTGCAAAGAAATGGGATTTCTGTAGTGGCTGATATACTTTGGTTTGATGTACATGAAGTAGGAAAACTCCATGAAAAATAATACTGAAGTCTGCTTTAGAATATCAAAAATGCTGCATCAGATGTCTAACTTAATTCAGATTCCTGTTAGTGTCTGAATTTCTAGGTGGAGTGATGCCTGTCAAGACCCAGTAAGAATTTTCCTTTTAGTAAAGTACCTGAAAGAGAGAAATATATGAAAGTAACCTGTTAGTTATGCACACAAACAGTGCTGTGATCAGATAGATGTCTTTGTCTTACCATGTCTTTACTTCTAAGTAATGGTCATAGGTCCATTTCCTAGATGTGTGCAAAAAAAAGAAAAAAAAAAAAAAAGACAACCAAATCATGACAACCATATAAGACTGAGGAATTGGCTTTGTGCTTAAAAAGGACCATTTCAAAAATACTGAAATTACATCCTGAAATTGTATTCAGCTCTAATTAAGTTGAAGGTCTTAGTACTGTGGATACACTAAAAGTTCTGCAAGATTCAGCCTTCTATGTGTCATGTTTGTGTGATCTTATGTCTCTTGCATACAGAAAATACCAGAACACTCATTTTGTTCAGTCCAACAGAAACTAAGACATGGAGTAAGTCTTCAAAAAGCAAAAGGTTGTTCCAAAGAGAAAATTAATAATTAGAAGTAATGGTAGCATAGATTTGGGATCAATATTAGGGAAAGAACAGCCTACACTGTGATGATAATTAAAATCTAGAATATGTTGCCCAGGGAGGAGCATAGCAAACACTATGAGGAGCACAGGGAATGTCTGTGGAGGGTTTTCTCTTGTCATGTTTTTTGAAGAATAGGTTAAGCAAGGTTCTTTCAAGAATGGTTTGAAGACAGCTGTTCCTGCTGCGGGCAAGCAGTTGAGCTAGACTGATCTCTGAAGATCTTGCCGAGTTCTATATTGCACAATTTTATGAAATCCAAACAATTTATTAACACAGAACCAAAAACTGTGTTAACCTAGGTGGTGCTTAACATGACATAGTTATTTCCATGCTGAGTTTGAATAGATTGCATGTTAGTTAATGCAAACACAGAGATATATATGTGTACTTGCCTATAGAGAAAATTGAAACTACTACTTTTTATAAGGAAATGCTACTTTTATCATAAATTATTAAAAAATCTTTGTGCATTTCTGATAAAAATGACACGTCAGAGTCTGAAAGCATTTAGATGTTATGAACCTTCCATCTCATGATCCCAGGAAAATTTAAATAATTTTGGAATTCTCTTAGGTGTAGGAAACTTTTAGAAGTAGGTTGATAAAGCCCAATTTTACTTATCTGAATGAATCTTCTCATCTGTGCACCATATAAATGAATTTGATCCTTACAGCTGTCTCAGAAGCAAACTCCAAGCTGACTGACAAAAAGATGCTGTGCAGTGTATGGATCTTGGAGCTGAGGAAAGTCTTGCTTGGCTCTTACAATGTTACAGACAGATTTTCTAATCTTTCCATCTGCAACTCTCTTCACTTCTGAGCTACAATGGAATTGCAGGAATTAATATTTTTGCACAATAGATAAGAAGATAAATATAATGATAATGTTCTTGCGCTCAGGAAGACAAGCAAAAGTCATAGCTATTTGCAGACCATTCTGATCCCTGCCTTGCCAGAATTTTACCCTATAACTGTCCAGCTTCTTCCTGAATTTTGTCTTCATTCTGTTTCATATAGTGTATGAAATATAACGTGAAATTTCAGTAACTTGTTTTTAATTTATTGAGAAAAATGACAGGGAAAATGGACTTTGTATGGAGATCATTTGGAAATAGCTATAACAACCTTTTCTACCAAAATAGTGTCTATGGCAGACTTCATTATAATGTAATGAAAATTAAATTGTATTTATTAAAATGGCTGTATTTTATTTGTTATAGAAATCTGTAACTTCTTTGTTTCCCTATATCTGCCAAAAGTTGCATGTAGCAGTGAAAGCAAAAACTGGTTTATATACCTCCTAATCTAAGACACAGTATCATTTCTTTGAATTACATGGAGAACTCTATCATTTGCCAGTGAGTCCATAACTTTATTCAGATGTTTCTTCAGTAAGGTTCAGTAAGCACTCATAGTATGGTTATAAATGGATATTTCTCAGGATTTGGCTTCAGTATGGAAAGCATTAAGACAGGATTGTGAATGAGAGTTCTGAAAGCCTTCCCAAAGCTGATATAACTTGATAATTACTTACAGTATGAGAAATTGTACTTCATCAGCTACTACCTTGTTTCACATGCTGAAATGCCAGGGTGTGCAATCCTGTCCCTCTCATTAAAAGTCAATGGTAAGTGGAATGTCAAGCAAAGAAAATATGGTGACAGCAAGGGTACACTGAGAACACAAAGAAAGCAAATGTGCAGCTGTTGATGTTAGAGATGTAATGAAGCCAAAAGACTGACTGGATTGCTGTGTTGTTCAGCAGAGAAATAAAGAGATAATGCATCAGGCATGAGTATCCCTGCTCTGTAGCAGAGGAGTCTTCACATTTTCTGGTGACCCCAAACTTTTATGAAAGGGCAAGAATGTGTTGTTGGGGGGGATTTTTCATTTTATTTTTAAAATCCTCATTTAGTACACATTATAACTTGAAGATAAACCCAAGAATTTTCGTGCTGAATTACAAGCACAGATCCATAGATTTCATGAACTTTTCTCAAATACAGTCCTAGACTGTAAATCTTTTGGCTTTCTCTGCTATCACTTTTTTTATAAATAAGGATTATACCAAATTCTTCATGAGACCATGACCTATTGTATGCTTTGTGAGACTATTTTGTAACTTTGTTATGGCTCAACCACTTGAACATCTCAGAAACTTTTTTGAAATAGTTCTGAGTAATTCTGCCTGATTTTTAATACCTTCCAGGATTTACTGGACTGTAAGAAAGCACAGAAATAGCCTCTCTTGTGGAATACTTCTCCTTCTCATGTACTAAAGAGACGAAGTACAGCAAACTGCACACATTAATCATCTGGAAAGGTAGGAAACAGAGCTTAGCCTAGCACTGGGAATTATGAGATCTGGGTCATATAACCTTTGACAAATTGTGTTCCTGTTGACAAAACGGGGACTTAACTGCTGGTTTCAGGGTGGTAAAATAGAAATGAGGGAATATAGCTGATGTATCACCTGCTTTCTAACTCATTTTCACAAATGATAATCTCTTTAAAGGATTTGAGAATATTTTCTAAATCCGAAAACTCCAGGCCCTACCCTTTAGGGTAACACATAAAATATTGACTAGTCAGGTGGGGTAAGCATATTGTAAGTGAGCAGAGCAGACTGTGGCAGGATTAGCAATAGAGGCTTAATTAAGCTTCCAAGCACCCCTCCTTCTCAGAACCCATAGTTTACCCAGGAATACCTGCAGACACCAGGTCCTACATGCCAGGACAGATGTGAACAGCAAAGAACTGGGCTAAAGCACTGGTACTAGACATAGGGTATGGACATAACATTGAGAAGTTTTCTCTGCAGGAATGAAACCAAAGAAATGCAGTGGAGGTTGCATGAGAGACATGTGTGGGGCTCTTAGTGTTAAAAATGGAATAATGAAGCACTGTGCTTCAAACCAAGCAAGTTCAAGGATTAATTTGCTTTTGTTGGTTGGTTAATTGATTTTTTTACTGCTCCATTGTAACTTGTGATGACAAGTCAAAACTGGTAACCTTCATAGCAGTCCAAAGTAATAATCTGTTTATTCAAACAATGAAAATTATTATGATACTATAAGACCTCAGAAATAGTTGGGGTTTGTTTTGAAGTACAGATTTGGGGAAAAGCACTAACTCACCAAAATACCTCCCACATTCCATTCAGAATATAAATAAAGTACACTTCCATACTGACAATGGGGTAGGCAGGTGATCAACAGGGTTGGCACTTTTTAAATAGAATCACTAATGCTTTTTATGTTGCAGTGATGTTGCAGGCTTATTGGAATTGCAAATAAGATGAAGAAGGACAGGAGAGGTGAACAAAGTAAGAAAAGGTTTAAAATGATCCCTTTGTTCAATATGCAAACTCCTCTTCACTATGCTGCATTTGTTAGGCCTGGCTGAATTATTTGGGTTGAATAATTTATGCCACTACTTTTGAATTTTTTTCATTCAAAGAGATGAAATTGACTAATATTGATAAATAGTTTTAAAATCTTATTTTGTATTTACAAACTATATCAAATAACACCAAATTATTTGCAAACACATGTTCATGTGACTTGTACCAATCAACAGCAGAGAAAAAGTGTCTACAAAATAATAAAACCTGAAAATGTTTAAAGAAAAAAAAACTTTTAAAAATCATTGTTTTAATTTTAGAAAGCAGCTATAAAAGAATTAACATTAAGAAATTATTTTAGTTTTTTAAATGCCCTTCAGGGAGTGTAAGAGACAAGGTAAACAAAGTGAAGGTTTCTTTTGAACTCCCAGTCTTCAAAGTTAGTTTGGCATTCAAAAAGAAAATATTCTCCTGATTTTACAGATTGTATAGTAAAGAAAGTACTGACAGAATTTAGAGCTGCATTTCAAATGGTCCACTGGAGAGACAATATTTCGGGCTTTTTAACCCATATGATTACATAGAAGTCATTGCTAGAGGAGGAAGAATTGTCCCTCCATAAATGATCTAAATGCAAGACAGAAACAAAGCACATACACCCAAATGTCCCTTATCTCTTTCCTTCAAACGTGTAAACTGCATGCATTACAGACTTGCCACAATTTGTCTTCTGCAGGAACCATACAGAATTAATGTTCTGTTTAACATGAGTTTCTCTGAGGTATCCTGAAAGAGGGGAATGAGAGATCACAAAGGTCCACAGTTTGGAGACCTTTCAACTTACATCCTCACTTATTTGCAGGCAAAGTCCTCTTTCAGCCTACACAGGCTGAAATAAAATGTTCTGCCTCTAATTGCTTACTCTGCAACTTTGATTCAGTGGGTGGATATGAATTCAGAATCCTTAGTGGTGCTATATGGATAACTAAACATCTGTATCTGCTCTTATTTTATGGAAATATCAATATCTTAAGAAACAATTTAACGATAATGAGAGAACTGATAATGAGGGAATTTTTCTCTTCAGCAATGATGGTGAATCTCCAGTGACATAAACTGTCAAAGTGAGTAATGCAGCAGTAGGAAAAGAAGTCCCTGACTAAATCCAGAACACTGACTTGTTAGCTGGAATGACAACATCGTCTTTGGAATAGGTGGAACTTTTGAATTGTTTTGATTCTTTTACTGAAATAATGATCAGAGATTTAGAGTTGAACGAACAACTCATCATTCAGAAATGTCAGAATGTGTATTTATTATTTGTTTATTATTTATTTGTACCTATGTGAATTGTACCTAGCAGATCATTAATATATTTTCACATGTTTTAAGAGAAAGTTAAAAAAAAAAAAAAAAAAAAATGCTTAGGTGTAGGAAAGTGCTAAAATAACTTATAATTCAGTGCATCCTTCTTTTAAGAGTTTTGACCCCTCTGTCCCTATTTGAAATGTTTTACAACAGAGGTAGTGTTTAAAAAAAAATAAGCATAAATCAAAACTATCTAATAGTTATATTGTTTTGGAAAAAAGTTCAAATATGATCATATTTCAGACTAACTCAACTTCATAGAACAATGGCTTTGAAAGACTTGTCTGAGGCTTTGCATAAAGGGCACTACCTTGAAGAAGTCTTATATTCTGTTATTAGACAGCTTTGTTGTTAGAATTTTTACATGATGGATACATTCATTTTGCTTTGCTCTTCATCTAGATAGTTCACTAGATAAGAATGTGCTGCACACACTGAGAAACAGGAAATATATTATTTAAACAATTGCAATAAATTGTGTCATGACTTGCTTGGTATTGTTTTGCTGGAAAGAAACTCATACCATACCCAAAAGAATCAGTGTTCATCATAATACTTTAAATATCAATAGGCTCCTATTGTTATTGTAGTAAAAATGAATTACCATTCTGGGGTTTGTTTTACCATTAAAGGCAGCATCTGCAGGACTGAGAATACAATATTCACATTTCATCATTGTCTTTAGGGCAAACAAGTCTTTCTTCAGCTAGGGGCAGTATGTGATGGAGGTATTACCATGGTAAGTCTTGATTCTGTATATAAGTGAAGTTAGGCTGCACAGGGACAGTCTGTGTGTGACCAGCTATAAGACTGGACCTTCTTCTTTATGACCTATGTCCAGAGGTTTTATGCCTCTTCAGTACAGAGCAAATGCCCGGGGAGAAGTTAACTTCATATTTCTTTACTTGTTTTTATGTTTTCCATGTCTTTCTACTACAAATATTATTTCTCGGGGGAAACAAAGACAGAACAGTTGTCCATGGCCAACCAACTTGCTCCCACCCAGATATACACCAGTGCAGTGCTACTGTTAGTTAAAAATCACATTCAGATTTCTAGTTTTTATCTTTGTATCTTGGTTACTGTTACATGCTCACCAACATTTATGTTCAAGTTTACATCACCTTAAATTTTTAATATTTTTCCTTTCAGTCCTTTGCTCAAATATCTGGGGTTGAGAGTGATTTACAGAGGCCACCAGTTCTAAGATCACAGGATTTTGTTGAGTGATTTTTAGAAAGGCTTTCTCTCAGGAAAAAGGTCAGAGTTTTTGTGTTTTAGATTTGGATGTACTCACAGGAATGGGTAGAGGTCATGTAACACTTCAGTTGCTTACAGGCTTTGAATCATAACATGTAATCACATATTACATGTGTTTTTCTGACTGCAAGGCTTCTTACTCTCTTTCCACCCACCTTTCCAGTCAGCTGTAGTCATTCTTGGATATCACATGAGATCATCCAGCAGTGAGCACATGGGAAAAGAGCAAAAGAGTAGGAAAAGTGCACTTCTCCTTATGTATTGTCAATGGTAATTTGAGTGTTAGTGATAAAGGTTATAGTCATCTTCAAGACTTCTGCGCTTCCTGTCTAACAATATTAAATGTCTTTTTCTTTTAAAGAGCCTCTTACAATTTTGTCTTCACCATAACCAGTGGAAAGAACTTCACAGGTTAATTTATGTACATTTCCTTTTCATTTTAGGTCTCATATGTTCTCCTTTTTAAAGCTCTTATGTTTTTATATACCTTTTTGTAACAGGTTTAATCTGTTGTCCAGGTCATAAACCCTAATATATTTAGTTCTTCTATGGAAGCACCTTCATACATTCAATTATCCATTTCTTCCTTCTTTGTGTTGTTCTTAGTTCTATTAAATTTCCTTGATCAAAAAAAACCCCACGCATCATTCAGGATGTAGATACAAAATGTATTTTCACAGAGGTAGGTTATTTTTGTCTCATTTTCTATTTCCCTCTTCACATCTTCAGCACCATTTCAGTGTGTTTGTATCTCTGTTGAGCAATAAGATGACGAACTGTCCACAGTGCTTCCAAAATCTCTTTCCTGAGCAGTAGGAACCAGTTTGGTGTCCATCAAGGTACCTGTGAAAGTAGGATGATTTTCCCACAAAAGTTGTCTGGATTTCTTCACATTTCTATCAGAGAAACCAACAGGTATCTGCAGCATAGTAAGCCCTTCTGTTATTATCATAACTTTATTCATTGTATACCTAGAATATTTATTTCCTTTGTATGCCTGACCAGCAGATACACTGACTTCAGTTGCAACTCTGTCTTAAGCTGCGAAAAATGTACTTGTCTCAGAACATTAACTCCTAAATCTACTGGTTTGTTTTGTTTGTTCATCATCAAAGATAAAGCTTATCCCTCTCTTTCTAAGCAGTGTATATCCCCTGCAGCACCTTTCTCTTTTTGAGCTGAACTGTTTTATTGGTTGTAACATTGCATCTTGTTTGCTGCTTTCTCAGTTTGCCTGGGGCATCTCAAACTTATTATAGCATGTTAATAAATGCCATCTGCCATTCTGTATTATATGATAAAAGATGGGTCTTTGCAGTGTGTCTGCCATCACTTCTGACTTTCAAAGACAGTACTTTCTCTTAAGAATATAGAATTAGATTTTCACTAGTATTTTTTGCAATTACTTGATCCTAGATTTATCTCATTTAACTATAGAGAACTACCTGAGGTACCTATAATAAGAACACCGTTACCTTTGGTTCATTGTAGAATCAATGCAGAGGAAATATGTGTAAGATGACTCATCCCATGTAATAGCTGGCTCATCCTCTCAGAAATGCCTGTCTTTCTCTCGCTGAGGCTCCATATGCAGAGCTTCAAAGAGATGTACTAGTAATTTAGATGCTCCAATTACATGCTGGTATTTGATGAATTAATTCCAGGCTGTATTATTCTAAAAAGTGAATTATTCAGAGCCACAAATTATTTCAGTTCTTGTTCTTCAATAAAGAAAGAAGAAAATAAAGGTTATTAAATTTCCTGTTTTATCAAATTAGAAAAGATATAAAGTATTCTCAGAATGATCTTGACAAAGATCAGTGACTGTTTCTGTGAGCAGCTTCTATGAAAGTTGCTATAGCTAGTACCTCTGGACAAGAAAAATACATGCAAGTATAATTATCGTTGCTGTGGATAAAAGAGTACAAAAGGCATTCCAGTGTCATGTATTTTTAGAAGATACTTAAGAAGAGGAATAGCTATTCTGCCATATTCTCCCCCTACCGAAAGTCACCATTCTCACCTGACCCTGACCCTTGAAGAGAAAGATAAAGAGCAATTAGGAAGAAAGAGCAAGTTTTTCCTAGAATTCTTCCTTCAACAAGATGAGAAAATTGGGTAATATTCCTGGATGGAATAATAGGGTCTTTTTCATTCCAAGTACATAAGAATGCCCTATAAGATGCTTGTGTATGTGTACACATATGAAATAATTCAAAAGACCACCATGAACTGTCACAAGCACTCTGTATGCTAGCTGATGATACAGAACTGAAATCATTCCCAGCCACACACTATCTAGCCCAGAAAGGTCTGAATCTGTACTAGTAAAAATGTTTCACCTTAGTGAAGGGAAACCCATAGGAATGTGACCCTTAAAGTACTTCTGTTGTGGCCTGGGAGAAAAATATCTGAAAATATTACAAAGGATCCTAGTTTTCTGTAGAAATTATTTTCTTTTCTCATTTATAATTGTCTGTGCATACTTGAGATTAAAAAATACAATAAATAGGTTACTCCTTGCATTAAAGCAAAAGTGGATTTCATTAAATTCCCAAGTAATTTTTTTCCACCTTTTATTTAAAATACCTTTGCTGATCTACAACAAAGTAGACTAAAAGGACTAGAAGGAGCCCAGTCCCTCATTACAAAAGATAACCTGATATCTTTGCAATCATATAATTCTCTGATGAGGGCAATGGCTGCATAGAGCCCCTGGAACTATCCCACCTCAATTTTGAAACATAAGACACTTAACCTAGAAAAGCAGGTCCTCTAGACCCTTTCTTTATTCAGCAGAGAGATACAGATACTATTAGAAAGAGTGATTCAAACCACCTAGGACCTCCATTGCTTTCTGGAGGTGCCAGCCTCATTTCTTACTTAAAGCTAAGTGTATCAGAGCTTTTTTAATTTTTTTTTTTTTTTCCCATTTAAAATTAAATGTTTCTGAGAATGCTCTGCTTCTGCCACATGTGTAAACACAAGGTATGAGGTAGCTGTTTGTCCCACCTAGTGTCTATCTGAGTGCATAAAGGGGCAGAAGAACATGAATGCTGTTAAGTTTTCCATGTTTATTTTTTGTGGTAGTTATCATAACAAGGATATAAATTTGAAGACTAAAAAGTGTTTCAATACACTGAAAATGCAGAAGATCTTTTATTACTTTCAGATGAGAGAAATCAGAAGCTGCAGAAACATACAAAGCCTTAAGAAATTACTGCCCACCCACCCCTGTATTAAAAGTGTGGAGGAATGGGAGCATTTCAGCAGACCTCTGTAAAGAGAGAGTCAAATCAGACCAAGAGATGGAGAGCTTGCTATTGAATATGACTTAGTGTCTAAGGGTCTGAAAAGAGCTATTCTGTTTCAAATAATTCCTTCAGAATGTACAAAAGATGGTCTAGTCAGATGCTAGCTTCGGTGTACAATAGCCTTTTTATACTGGTGATACTAGAAATAATTAGTATCTCTTTAGCATCAGGAAAATGGGCCTTATTGAATGTTCACATACAAAAATGTGTGGGAATCTGTTGTAAGGGAGAATCTTCAACCATTGTGTTGTATAATAGCAAAGAACCTGGTGGTGCAAAGTGATTCTTGCCCAGATCTATTAAAAGTGATTTGGCACGAACTAGGCTAGACAGAAGGGAAGGAGGTAAATTTCTTTCTCATCACTCAGAACATCTCAGATACTAAATAGGGAGGCTGAATCCTCAAGCTCCAGAGACTTTATGACTATGCTGGCCTATATCCAACAGAGGATTCAGAGACCATTTCATCAGTAAATGTGCACATAAACTCAAACTTTCATGACAACTCAAGTTGTGAGGGTACTGGACTCAGGTGAGACAATACAATTAGAAACATATGCTTGGTTTTAAACACTGCAGGCACCTTCTGTAGCTGGGAACAGCTGTTGTTATGACTGTTTTAAAGATCTAAGCATACAAAAGGACAAGGGATCTCTATAAAATACATGACAATAATAAAAGCACAACCTTAATTGAATTTTCTTCATTTTATTTTATTTAATTAAGGGTGTGGGATAAAGAACCAAAGGTATTTTAACATTTATTACCTAGAATATGTTTTATATGCTTTCTCCTGGTCAGCTCATGAAGAAAATTAAATACAGATGTTTGGTTTTGCAAAGACTTACAGTTAGCTCCTAATCATGTCAATTAACAGAATTTATTTAAAATAATGTATTTCTTTAAAAAGATGTGTTCCTGTTCTCTTTCAATATAAGAATTATGTGTGACTATGGATAAGAACCACAGGCTACAAAATATTTAGGTTTGTTTCTGAATGGAGTGTAAAAAGACATAGTTTTGGTTCACCAACTATCCATTAAATTATGTATTTTGTTTTCTGTTTTGTAAATTACATTAGCTGAAAGAGTCCTGAAGGGATAAAATAAGATTATTAAGGTTTAGGATACAAAAGGGTGCAAGAACTTCTTACTAGTCCTGACCAGAACTGGAAACTGAATTCAAGACAGTAAAATGTTTCAGCGCTCACTAGCATCTAATATATGCAGCAGTAACACTCGGTGATTAGTGGTAATATAAAACAACTCAGGAACCATTTGGAGATATACTCAAATGGTACAGCTCACATTGTATGCTTAAGTTTGCTCACATTCCTTTTCCACAACCAGAGTAATCATGTTAAAATTGCTTAGTGGGACACTTCTGTGTTTTTTAAGAAGCTGAACCTGGGCATTGTCTAGGAAGTTTATTTCCCTAGGACAAAACCAGTGGATAATGAATTTAAAAAATAAACAGTACAGGTGCTAGTTCCCCGGCCTTAATTTGTTCACTTACATATTTTTTAAACAAAGGTTCCTGATACTGGCAAAGTACTGGAAATGACAGTGTATTTTTATATGAAGGAGTTTTCTTTCTCAGTTTTCTTTTTGATATCTATAGGAAATTATACAGAAAAAGAGCTACAAATTCTAGATTATGTACTCAAAAGCTAGGAAGTACAAGATAGGGTTCAGGTTGGGAAGTAACACAAATTACAAGAAGTTAGGCATTTCTCCATGCTTTGTGTTACATGAAGCGGACGTTCTTTGAAAAACCTGTAGTTTTTGCTGTAGTGCAAGCATACAGATACATGAATTACAGTTGCACAGATAGTCTTACTAGTAGTGGTTGACTTTAGACATTATACTTTTATATACATATGAAATATTTCTAAATCAGTCTGAGCCAAAAAACCTGACTAGTCTTCATATGAACACAAGGCAAGTTATATAGGATTTTTAAGCTCATTTTCTGTCATGTCTTACTCACAAGAGTAAATTTTTTTTGTTTTGTTTTGTTTTGTTTTTTGCAAAAGAATATTATTTTTTTTCTCAGATTTTCTCATAATTCAACCAATCTTTGGCTGCCTTGGTAACTTGTCCACTTGACATCTGTAGTCACCTACTGACTAGGTTTCCATTGCCTAAGGGGAACCATATGTACCATAAACTGTACATGTAGATGCCACAGATCAGCCAATTGAATATGGAGATAAATCTCAGCTTCTGGGCTTGATTCAGCTGTCTACAAACACCTAATATCAGACAAAATGTCCTGGGGTATCCTACCAAGCATTTGACAATACTTCACAGGGACTTGGGTCTCCTGTAGGTACTATGGCATACTAGCTGTATGTGAATATGTCTGATAGTTTATATCTCAGTAACTTTAGATGCTTATATTTAGAAACTCACTGTATCTGAATCAAACACAAGTATCTTTTTGATGTTTCCAGATTCATTCAGAATTAAACAGTTAAGAGTAAATAGAGAAAAATATGTCCATTTGCCTTCAATAGATGAGGCATTTTGGTAAAGTGTTGGTTTTGCTGTTATGTTGCTGTTCTGGTGTGACAAGAATCCATTTCAGAGGACTAAGCCTCTGAAATGGTTGCTAAAAACTCAGGGCACTTCATAGTTTGACCAAACCCAGAAAATACAAAAAGCCTTATGTTCTTCATAAATCACCAATATTTAGCATTCTCAAACATTAATAGAACTAGCTGATATTTCATTGCTGAATTTTCATGGGAAGGTGACAGAGGAATTGTAACAAGAAGTTTTGATAAATATAGTTTTATTTTAAAAAAAAAAGTCAGCACATACCAGAATATATATATATATTTTATTATGATTATTATTTGTAAATCAAGATAAAAGAATAGCTTGTTTTGGTCCAGCTTCATACAGCCCTGCAGATATTCACTGCTTCCTTAGATAGCCTGACTGGTAGAGTCAGGCCATACGGACAGTAACCCATCTGGACAAGTGGTCTTGGCTTGCCATGATGATAACTTGCTCAGAGGTTGATGGACAAAGAAGCTTATTCAAACTAAGAAAGAATAAAATGATACAGTGATTTCCCATTGGAAAATGCAGTTTCATCCCACTTGGAATAACCTGTTGGAATGTGGTAGTTGGATAATATTTCTCCTGGGAAAAAAAAATATTTACCTGATCACTTTGATTTTCCTATAATGATAATGTTAAAACATATTTTACTATACAGTTCTTGCTTACATTCAGACCATTCTTAATTTTAGTTAATATTTAAATTAGTTTCTTGTCATATTTTATACATTAAATAATATCTCATTTATATGATATTTAATGTTAGAAAGTTTTGCTGTTGTCAGCATGCAGAGTTATAAGAGGCCTAAGCTCAATCTTTTGGGGGACTGAGGGAAGTCCTCTTTTCACTGATAATTACAGAAATGGGGCCTTTGTGATAATTTGGAAAGAAAACAAATCTTAAATACTGGATTTCCCCTTCAGAATATGAGATTTAGTTGAAATGTGAAAATATACTTTCCAGACAGCTATATAACAATTAACATTGTGCCCTTGCTACTGCAGGTAAAGCAATGAGACAAGGGAGGGGAACCATGTCAGTATTATGTTCTCTACTTATTGTCAGTCCCCTCTTCCAGCTCTGGATCCAAACCATATCACCTACAACAGTGTTGGAGAGAGAAAGGGAATGCTGAACAGCTTCTAAGTTTGTTAAAAAAACCCCAAACAATTTAAAGTAATGTATTTCCATCCTCTTTAACACAAATCTGTTGCAAATTCTACTCATACCCTTTTATTGAAAATATATGCACCAGAACTGGATCTCCTTTTTCATTACATTTTTCTAAAAGTGGTATGGAAGTGTAGACCATTTTAATTAGTAGCTTCTAATATGTCTGAAATCCACTATTTCAGGTTTTTAAGAAATAGATACTTTCACTGTGAAAGCATTAGAAAGAATTCAAAAATCCATTGTCAATCCATGTGATCTGTGCTGACATGTATTCAGTGAGGACATGTCTTTCATTACACCAGAGGGAATTTCATACTAGTGAATACTAGTATTAAGAATACATATCTTTTTTTTTTTTTTTTCCTTAAAGCATTTGGTCAGAATTTATATGTACCGTCACATACTAGAGTGCCTCAATGTATGTTCCATGGCATGTAGAATAATAACATAAACTTGAGGTACAGCATAAATGTCAGCACACTCCCTCAGCTATCTCATATAACCAATTCAGCTTCTTAATGTGTCAGCTTAAAAGTAACTGCCTTATTTCTACTGTATTCACCTACAATAGAGAGGTACTCACCTCTATTGCTGCTGTGTTAGAAAATAACTTACACTGACAACAATTGTTTTCCTTTAATAAAATCCTTGAAACAAAATGGCCATATTTGTTTTTTTCTTGTCTAAAATAAGTATCTGTCATTTATACTGCACCAGACCCTTTGAAAGTGCTTTTCAAAGGCTAGAAACTATTTTCTGCAACACTCAATGCATTAGGATTTGTTCATTTGTCAGCTGGGAAACTGAAGATGTAAAGAGTATAAGTGACTTACTCAAGACTGCACACAAAGTTGGCAATAGCTATAGGTGCACAGTTCCAATCTTTTCTTTCTGCTGATCTGCTGAACACTCTTCCACTTCGTCAATAAAAGACCATTTCATTCTGTTTGTTTTTCACAGGATCCAGGAACTAATTCATCAGTGGGGAGAAGTGATAAGTTGTTGGTTTTGGGCTTTTTTAAAATACAGAAATTTCCTCAAAGATTAAAAATTCCTGTCTAGTTGTACAGTAATCAAAGTCTATTTTCTATGTGCTTTAGAGATGGCTGTTTACCTGCTCCAGATTAGGTGACAGACTCCAGTACAGTTTTGTCCAAAGAGGGAGTTCTGAGATTTAGGGTGGGAGGTCACAGACTTTATAAAGACGACAACTCTCCTTGCCAATACTCATTTGCTTGCTTCAATCAGGAAATAATAGATTTGTTTTATAAAGTCCATAAAACCTGGAGGGGGATTTGATTATATTCATTTTATACCTCCGTAAAGTAGAACTAATCACTTTATTTTCAATGCAAAAGGCATAACTGCATGTACAGTGATTAAACTACCCAAATGTTTAGGTCTGGTTTAGAGTTGATAATATTCACATACTAGAACTGACCAGTTTAGATGTGGCAATCCACACTGAGACATCTAATTTTACTAAGATTAATGTTGCCAGTGCTGCTTTCTCTTAGGTCCAGAAATTTAGAACTTTTTTCTTCCCAGCCTAATTAAAGCATACACATTAGAAAGTAGATGTTCTCCTGTCCTTTTCATGGACATAAAGAAGAATGTATGGAATGTCAATGGAAACAGTTGGAGGAGGAAAAAAAGCAAAACCAGGCTAAAAGCAGGAGACTGGTGCTAAGTCCATGAGGTGTTCTAAAGGCTGATGGGTGGTGAATTCTGCTTGCAGAAGGTGCAATGAGGTATTTCTTAGTAAAGTCACAGAACAGAGGTGCATCTGATAGGATTGCTTCATTTTCATTTCCTTTAACTGCCTCATCAAGGGGAGAGAGTATTATAAGGAATAGTCTTAGGAACAGCCCCTGGCATGTTTTCCCCCAACTGCCTTGACTATTGTCTGGAAAAACATGAACAAGCAGAGGTCAAACCATGCCTAGGAACTTGCTTACAAATAATACCACAGATGGTTACCTATCAGAGAACCTAACTGTCACACAGCCTTGTTTTATGTAATAGGATAGACTTAGCCTAAAAGTCTAAATTCACATTTATCAAATACAATGTCCAGTGAAGTCAAAATCCAAGGTTTTGGTCAAACTGAATAGCCTAACATGATGTATAGGTTGTCATTCTTTACAATGTTTAGTTATGCCAATCTTTCTACTTCTTATTTCCATGTAAGCCACATACCAGAAAGAAATTTCTGTACAAAGATATTGGTGAAAGCTGAACCTTGTCTTTAGATTATAGGGTTGTGTTTTTTTCTGAAAGCTAGCTCTATTTGATCTTATTTTTCTACACTATATGAAATTTCTTCATTTCTTCTTCGTTATGTTGTCATATCCTTTTGCTTTGTAGAGCTGTTATATCTATTTGATTTCTCATTCTATTCCAGCCACAGTTAAACACATCTGTGTGTATTTACGGTTCCATAAATCAGTTTTCAAATGGAGGCTGAACAGGCCTACTGTGTAGGTATGAATAGGTTATTGTGGCCATAATTAGCAGCACACTTGATAATGTTGATGGTTATTTCTTGTGCCATTGCTATATTGTGTCAGAAGAATCCAAAGATCATTTCATTACCTAAAATTCCTGTCAAATATTTGATAGACAGCAGTGAAAAGGGCAAACTCATATGAATTTTATCTCACTTAGCAATTACGATTTTTTTAAAGGGCAAGTTTAATGCACTGAGAAAATTCTTAAGATAGGCTCTACATTTGTGTTGATTGCTTAAAAGGTTTGTTTGATAGAAGAATTAATTAACATTTTTTAAAAAGGTAAAATATTTCCCTTGTCAGGTGCTAGTCCTGGTATACAATTACATTTAGGTTAAAAAAAAAAAAAAAAAAAAGGTTACATTTTTCACTAAACAATTCTGAGATGTGCAAAATTTTCGAAGTAGTTAGTGCAAGTGTTACTAGCAGTTTAAAAGTTACTGGCAGTGTAAATATTGTAAATTTTGTATACTGATATTTTTAAATTGAAACTAGAAAGCACTTTAAAGTCTTAAAATACTGTTACTAATGCAGTCCATTATGCAGATGAAGGTTAACTATATACTGGACTGCATAAGATATAGCCTGGCAGCGTGTCAATGGAAAGTTTTGTTTTCTTCTGTTCAGCACTTGTGACATTACATCCATTCTTTGTCCAGCTTTGGAGTCCCTCCTGCAAGAAAGAGATTGAAAATTGGATGAAGATGAACAAAGGGCCACCCTTGGTTATAATTAGGGGACTGGAGAACTTGAGAACCAAGTGGACACTGAGAAAAATGGGTTTATTCATTCTGAGATGAGAAGGCTGATGGGGCTGAGAGACTGTTTTCAGTTGTCTAATGCAGGATTTTGGAGGAGGAGTCAGGCTCTTCTTGGAGGTGCACAGCAAATATACAAAAGCAAAGAGATGCAAGTTGAAGAAAGGGAAATTCAGGCTGGATGTAAGGAAAAAAAAAACCCACAGTGATGGTGGTATACACTGGAGCTGGGGTCCAAAGGTCCTGAGGCATTTGTAGAGATATTGAAAATTTGATTGAGCAAGATCCTGTGCAACCTGCTGTAGCATAAATGTTGGTTCTGTTTTGACTGAGGGGTTGAACCAGACAACCTACAGACTCACAGCCTGAATTATCATAAGATTCTATGGTGCTCACTAGTTATCATTTTCTCACATAATCTCCCTAAATCTTTCAGGAGAACTGATTACTCTCTTCTGAGAACCTGGAAGTCATATATTCTGAGAAGTGTAAGAGTTCAGAAGGATTTTGTTATCTGAATCACATTATATATAAACTGGTTCTGATTATTAAAAGAAAAAATAACTGATCTGCATTACTACAACCTCTTGTTTTTTGTACTGCAACACTTTACTTGCTAGCAAATACAACTTCTTATCTTTCTGAGGTAAAACAGAGATATCTGTACTTGGGATGATAAATTTTAAATGGAGACTGATATTAGAACTGATTCAGTCTCAGTTACAGTCTCACTTTACTGGCAATTTAGAAAGAATTTGAGCATACATATTGATATAGGGGTTGTCCTGTGACATAGTCAAAGCTGTTTTCATTTTCATGCAAAAAAGAAGACAGAAATTGGCACTATATGAAGATTAATACATACTATAGTATGAGACTGTCCCAGTTTGAGTGAAAACAGAACTAATTCTGTTCAGTGATTTTTACTTTTCAGTTCAGTACTTCTAACTAACTGCACTGTCTGAAGGCAGCAACCTGTTTTCACAGGCAGTGTCTGCTGCTGGCAGTGATAACACCCCATGGTTAGAGTTACTACCAAGGATTGGTGTGCAGACCAAGGCCACTGCAGAATCTTGTGTATCACATTGTGGAGTGCAGGAAAGTGAAAGGCTGCAGCTGCAGGGAGGAGCGGATGGGGCAGGTGACCCCAAACTGACCAACGAGGTATTCCAGGCCATATACGTCATACGGGGTATAAAGCAGAGGGATCCGAAGGGTCTATAGGGTTTTCCTCTCTCTGGGGGCTCTTCTTCCCTCTTGGACTGCTTCCTTGGAGTATCCAAGGAGGACTCTGTCCGTTCTGCCTTCAATCCCATGTTCCTGAATCTGGTACCAGAATCCAACTCCTGAACAGCTCCTGTCCACTGTGGGGCCCAGACTGGGACCCCCAGTGCCTGGTGATGGTGATGTAATTACCATCAGGGGGGTTGGGTTCTATACTGGTTTTGTATATATTTGTACAAATCTATCTCCCTTATTCCTTTTCTCTTCCCCTTTGGGGAGGGAGGGGGGTTTAACAGAGAACATCTGTTAGGTCTAAGGGGCCACCCTGACCCTAAACCTTAACAGGGACATTTTGTCTTTGCTGTGTTTTGACCAAATGTTGGTCATTTAAGCATCATGAAAAGGAATCCCTGGAGATAAAATTGCAGAAAAAAGGGAGTATGTAAAGGTATTGTAAAGCCTGAATAGTGCTGCAACTATTTGAAACTTTATTAGTACTACTGATGTTTCTATATCCTCATCATGTCTGCATATCTTATGAACCGTTATTCATATCAGTTCTAGAATCCAATTTTCCATGAAGTAGCTCGTGCAATACTTATACAATATCCCTTTTGTTGATCACTGATAAGACTGAAGAAAGTTCGCAGAGAAGACAGACAGTCATCTTTTATCTGGGAATGTTTCTGTAGTTCCCAGGCCATGAGGGATGGTGGCTCATCACCAATCTAATTGCTTGACTTAGGATGCTAAGACAACATCACATCAGTACGACTTGATCGGGATTCCTCATCAACAATCTCATTTTATGAATAAGAGGGAAACAAAGAATTTAAATTAATAAAAGGAAAAAGAAAGTATAGTAAATACAAAACAAAAGAAAGCAAAAACCCAAACAAACAAAAAAAAGTGGAAGATGGACAAGGAATTCTCTAGGACAGTCTTCTAGAAAATACAAGAAGCAGAAAACTAAAAGACTGAGAAGAAAACTAGGGAAGAAAATAATTTCTGCACTTGGAAATCAGTGTCCTATGTTTCAGCTTGAGAAGCCTGGAAGGAAGAGAGTCTGCTGTGCCTTACATGCTAACCTGAAGATATTTATTCTATTCTACAATGCAATGTCAAATGTCTCTTGAAAGCCTGAATAGATTATGTCCACCACTTCATCCCTATCTGCTCCTTGCATTCTCTCCTTATGATAAGACAGAGATTTATATTCTTATTCTTCTGAGATGGGTGCATCAATCTCTACTGTCAGGTTGACTGTCCAAATAACAAACCTGCATATCACAGAACTGTTTTAAATGTAATGTTGATAGATGTTGTTTGTGTGCAGTTGGCATCAACTTACAGTCACTTCCCTACAAATCACAATCTTCTCAAGAAACCCTTATTTTCTGTGTGTTCCATATTCTCACCATTAAGAATTAATTACTGTCATGGAGTTATTATTTGGGACATTTGTAGGAATTCTGTGTTTCCCTGTGACTAGCCTGGGTCACTAAGTTGTTCATAGAACCCACTGTTGCCATTCTTTTTCTGGCTGCAAAAATCCTGGTTTTAATTTGAATTTTGGGGCCCAGAATAGTTGCCAACACTGAACAAAGCTGAATGTTGTCAGTGAAATCTCTGGTCAGAGAGATTTTGCAAAATGTTCTTCTCCCTCCATAACTGCTGTTACCTGTCAGCACTCACACCTCTGATAACCACTCAGGGACCTTGTGCTCTACTCCCTACACTGCCAGCCACTGGCTCAGCTGCAGGCTGCAGCTCCCCACTCATCCCTCCTGTCTATAGCACACACCTACTTCCAGTGTTCATCTACTCCCATATAAATTATTTGTCAAAATCATAGAATCATAGAAATGTCTGGGTTGGAAGGGACCTCTAGAGGTCATCTAGTCCAACCTCCCTGCTGAGAGCAGGGACATCTTCAACTAGAGCAACTGGATAAACTGAGATGTTGTGGTCTGGATGACCAGGTAGTGAGGTGGATTGGGAACTGGTTGAAGGAAAGAAGCCAGAGAACTGTGGCCAATGGGATGTAGTCTAGCTGGAGGCCTGTAACTAGTGGGGTTCTGTCTCCCTGCCTGTGATATGGCGATGCTTCCAGTTTCACTGTGTTTAAATCTCCCACGCTTCCCAGCAACAACTCCCCTGACTGCGTCACTCTCATGAGCACACCTGCGAGAGCTGCAGACTCTGCTGCTCTTCACTGTCTCGCTGGGTTTCCCCATGTCAAGGAAACTCCTGTTCAAAAGAAAACCAAAAGAAAAGGAAAAATAAGCAAGCACTGCAGAGCCACAGAGCCCATCAGTGCCAGAGCCAGTCCCACTGTCTTGCTGCCTGTGATGTGCCAGTTCTTTACAGAAAAAGTGAACATATTCCAGTATGACAAAAAACAAGCTGTAATCTCTCCGAAGTGCTGTACTGGCTCCTTGTGCAACAAGATGCACAAAGTCAGAGCATTTTTTATGCTGCAAAATTATTAAAACTCTCAAATAATTTTTTTTAATTATTCACCTATGTATTTTGCATACCTAATTTGCCTCCCTCATAAATCACAGCAAAATAATTTCATAAACTGCTCAGTACATTGCATAGGAATCTGGTTCTTTCTTACATAAGTGACAGACACCATCTGTTTTTCAGTTTCAGACTTCTTGCAACACTCAGTTTTCAAAATTGATATTTTACTAATATTCTCTGTCATTATAAACTCACAGTGAAGTGGTTAATGTACAAGACACTGACCATCCACAGACATTTAGTATTTATGTCATATAAAGGTATATTCTAAATGTCATTCCTTGAATTTTTCAAGTATATATTCAGGTATTTCAGTATTATCATATTAAAACTCACAGTCCTGTAGGATCAGTGTTTTTCTGTGATTACAAGACCATATAAACTTTTAAAAAATAT
>JANHGN010003627.1:6678-31961 GCA_024605025.1 Megaceryle maxima | reverse complement strand
GCCACTGATCACTTGGCTACTCCGATGCTGGGATACTGGGGCCAAGTCCATCAAATTGGATGGCAGAGAAGCCAGGCTTGAGATCTCTGGACAGAGATGGAGGCATTGATCAAGAGCTTGCAAGAAATAGAAACTCTATGAGTCTCTGGAGGTGACTCCTTTGCTAGATTATATGATCCTGCTCTGGCAGGGTGGTTGGACTTGAAGATCTCCATGGTCCCTTCCAACCCCTGACATCCTGTGATCCTGTGACTCTTGTCAGCTGTAAAATCCAGGTACCCTGATAAGGAGGACATCAAATGCTGCCCAAGCAAATGGACCACCATGGAAAAAGGTATCAAGTATCTGAGAGAATTAGCTGATTAGGTGATTTTACAGACGAGTAGTAAACCCTGATGCAATCCCATGCCAGAGACCCATGTTGTGCAAGTTTGTGCAGAGTGCCCCATCAGCCTATTCCCACACATTGTCAACAATGATCTGGAGAACAGATGGTGAGGCAACAACTATGACTGAAGTGGCTAGGAGAGCACAACTGTATGAAGACAATGTCTCTGGTCCTTTACAGGCTTGCATATCAGCTATGGAGAGGATGGCTAAGGAAACCAAGAGATCAGTTGAAAAACTGATTGAAAAAAAGAAAGGAGGGAGAACAGATCCTATTTTTCCCCTGAATGGACCCATGTTGAAGCCACTAGAAGACACTCTTCTTCAAGACCTGCTAAACAGGAGCTGTACATGTCACAATGTACGCTGTGGTCTCTTCTCCATGCTTTTGGAGAGAAAATGAGCAGGTGTGATGTAAAACCTACCTCTGCTCTACAGGCACGAGTACTCTACTTAAAAGGTAAAACAAAGAGAAGAGAGAATTCTTTCAGAAGAGAGGCTACTCCAGTCTACTATGAGCAGTCCTTTGGTCCCAAGTACACAGAGAGCTCAAACAGGGAATCTCAGTCATCCAGGAATCTTAGAAGTGATCATGGATTGGCCAGAAGGTAAAGACTTTGAAATGCCACCAGAACAGGTGGTGACACATGATGAAGAAGCCCCACCGTATAATCACTTATCAGATAATGATAAGCAATATGCTCTGTTTACTGATGGATCTTCCTGTCTTGTAGGAAACCAGTGGAAGTAGAAACCTGTTGTTTGGAGTCCCACAAGATGAGTAGCAGAAGCAGCTGAGGGAGAAGATGAATCAAGTCAGTTTGCAGAGGTAAAAGCCATCCAACTGGCTTTAGCCATTGCTGAACAAGAAAAGTGGCCAGTGCTCTATCTCTACACTGATTCATGGATGGCAGCAGGTGCCTTGTGGGGATGGTTAAAACAGTGGGAGCAGAATAACTGGCAGCGCAGAGGTAAACCCATTTGGGCTGCCACACTCCTGACCCTAAACCGTGACAGTGGACAACAAGCTCTCCATGGGACAGTGATGTGCCCTTGTGGCTAGAAAGGCCAATGGTATCCTGGGGTGTATTAGGAGGAGTGTGTCCAGCAGATTGAGGCAGATTCTTCTCCCCCTCTACTCTGCCCTAGTGAGACCTCACCTGGAATATTGCATCCAGTTCTGGGCTCCCCAGCTCAAGAGAGACAAAGATCTACTTGAGAGAGTCCAGTGGAGGGCTACAAGGATGATTAAGGAACTGGAACACGTGTCTTATAAGGAAAGCCTGAGACACCTGGGGCTCTTTAGTCTGGAGAAGGCTGAGAGGGGATTTAATAAATGTTTATAAATATATGAGGACTGAGTGTTGGGAGGAGGGGGACAGCCTTTTCTCACTCATGCCTTGTGATAGCACAAGGGGAAATGGATGTAAGCTAGAGCACAGGAAGTTCCATCTCAACATGAGAAGGAACTTCTTTACTGTAAGGGTCGCGGAGACAGGAATGGGCTCCCCTTAGAGGTTGTGGAGTCTACTTCTCTGAAGATTTTCAAGACCTGCCTGAATGTGTTCCTTTGTGACCTGTGCTAGATTTTATGGTCCTTCTCTGTCAGGGGGTTTGGACTCAATGATCTCCAGGGTCCCTTTCAACCCCTGACATCATGTGATCCTGTGATCCTGTTGATGATACTTGTGAATGAATACCTGCCTACCAATTTCTAGCAGAATGCTGTTTAAATTTCTGGTAAAGGACAGCTGATGGACAAGTTCTGTCTACTGCTATGGTACAACCAGTGTAAGGATTTATTATCAGTATGAAAATGGAACTCACACTACATATTACAGTAGTGAACATGACTTGGAAATTTCCAATTAAAAACATTAATTAATAACTTTATTCCAAACAATATGTAAAACCATCAAGAGAATTGTTTCAGACTCAACTAGACAAAGGCATTTTAAAAATTCAGATCTTAAACAGACTTTTTCCATTTCATTCTACCTTATTCCATTTCAGTAACTTAAATATCAAAATGTCTCTGTTACCTTCTTGAACATTTGGGAAGGACTGTTCATTTAGGTATCAAGGCAATTTTCAGTGAGTGAGTGTCTGCTTACTGAGCAGGGCAATTATATGTATTTTGAACTAATTCAATGAGTCAGTGACTTGATTAATCTTATTCCAGGACTTCTAGATTTGTGTCTCATTGATTCAGCAGTAAAATGAAGGTTATCCAAGGTGAACTACCTCTTATCAATCAAGAAGTTCACATCTTTGGTGACTGCAATTCTTTGAAGTGCTGGGAGAAGCAGAAATATTTATCATGTTCTCAAGGTGGTTTCTGAACCTTTCAATCTTATATCTAGATCACGTCTCCTTCTTCAGCCCTTTCATAGACTGTGAAATCTGCAGTTTAAAAAGGCATTCTCAGCACAAGAAGCACAGGGGAACTAGGACACATAATCAATCTTCAGATTCCCATGAAACCTGCTAACAGGTTTTTATTTCTGTAGTCATCCAAAGGATTAGACTGTTTGGTAAAACAACACTCTCTACCTCTCTCTGCGTACCGTATACTTTTTTCCTCTCTCTGTGGTAGCACTACCTGTTGTCTATATTTTAATTCTTTTTGTAAAATATCCATTACTACTTTTTCACCCAGGTAAGCACATTTTGCAGTGAGATCTCAGCTGCTTATACACACTTTAAAGATATACTCAGCACGGTATCCTCACAAAAAAGAAAAACAAAGCCTGCTATAGGGGTTTTTTTTGTTGTTCCAAGAGTTCAGCCAGAAAGAAAATAGCAACAGCCCAGCTGGTATAACTTTCATTAATGTTTGTGAAATGCAAGGATCATGCTATAATAGAACTAAATGAGTTAACATAATCTTCACAAGGTAGTGGTGTCTTGATCATTTGTAAGTAGAAGCTGGTATTTACTGTGCAGAGTTTTAATTCCTTATGTCATCTTACAAACTCCTGAATGCATAATTTGGTTTACAAGTATTTTTCTACTTTCTTACATGCCACACTGTGCTCTCACATTGGGTTTTTTTGTTGCTTCTAGCCATTTCCCTGAGATCCTGTAATAACCTTGATCTCTTCCAGTCACTTTATTAGGCTCTCCTGGCAGCAATCCTCATTGTGAGCTCTTGACAGCACTCATCAATTCTGGATGCTTCAATTAATTGCACCAGCTCCTGTCTCCTGGCTGCCTCTGTTAGCTCCTTCCACCAGTACTTCAAAACCTCCAGCAAAGCAACAGTGTGGGATGGCAACAGCTCAGTGACTTCAACTCAGTGAGAATGGGTTGATTGTGCAAGCACAAATTTTAGTCAGAAACATCCTGCTATTTCCCCCTCCCACAAATTCAATTTTCAGCTCTGTTTCTAGGGACTTGTAATAACACAGAAATCAAGAAAGACTGATGAAACAGTCTTTTTTGGATTCTTTATTTCCTTCTTGTTAGTATGGGTATGTTGTTTCCTTCACTGATGAGCTCATAAGGGAGTGAATTCAGAGGCCTGAAAGACAATGTGTAGTCCTTTCCAGTTGTCCTCTATGTATTTGGGATCAACATGTATATGTTTGTGTATGTCTATGCATGTCTGGTGTGACCTGCAACTTCTACATACACTGAGTGAATTGTTCTACCCAATTATTCACTGTGAATTTATTATCTATGTAATAATAAAAAATAATATTTACATGCTTTTATGGAAATTCATGTGAACTGGGAAGGAAGAAAAACTTTTTGATGTAAGGTCCTTGAGAATATATATACTTAGTAGTGGAGAATATACTCACTAGTAAGTGCTTTAAAATTCATATTTGTGTATTTACATACCAGTTTAGGGTTTTTACAGTCTTAACCATAACTAAGTATTTGAGATCTGGCCCAATAAAGCTACAGATTAAATCTACTGTTCTTCATCTTTTCAGTACTGATGTCACCAGGGTTTAATGTAAGGCAGTAACCTTTAATTAGAAAAAATTTAAAATTTTAAAATAATTAAATGTTGAACTTAGTTATTGGTAGGCTAAATATGGAGCCCATGCAACTACTTCTACAATAGAAAAAGATATTAAGATACTGGAGTGAATATAGTCAATATTTTCTTACATTAAAAAAAAAAAAAAAGAAAAGAAAAGAAAAAGAAAAGTACTCTTACCTAAACTAATCTGTTACAGTCTGGTGTTATCCCAAGCTTGGCTCATCACAGACTTGTGCACACATGTATATTTACATGATGTATTCCAACCTTACCTTTCCACATAATTTGTAAAAATTAATTTGGTGGAACTATTCATCCTCACATTAAAGCTCAGATATACAAAATATAATCATCTTTGTTGCATGTTTTGAAAGTCAGTTAATGTCAGTATGCTGTGAATTGAGCTATATGTAAGGTTGGGCTAAATTCTACCCAATCTATCTAGTACACTTGAGTTTCAACAAAGCCAACAGAAGCCGTGTAAGTTTGTCCAGGAGAAGAATTAGGGTTTTAATGAATACACTTAGAAAGGTTTCTATTTAATTTATTTCCTTTTCTTTTTTTTTCTTTTTTTTTTTTTTTGTTTTTTTGTTTGTTTTTTTTGGTTTGGTTTTGTTTGGTTTTGTTTTTTTTTGCTAGCAAGCAAAACTGTTATGGAAGGTAATATGGTGAAATTGAGTGCATTCTGCATTTGAACAGAGAACAACATTTTTCCTGTAGTTGTGATAGTTGTGATAGTTGTCTTATTGCAAAATGTACTGTTTCTCTAAAGGAGACAGGATCTAGTAAACAATGGAGTTAAGTGCCTTATATGTAGTTTGTAACTTATTAACTGTGAAGGAATGATCCAATTACTAAGTGATTAATCACGGGTTTCTGTAGGTCTCAGACTGTGTATTGAAAAGTTGAGAAATAAAAGAGTATTTCATGCACATGCCTTCACCTAACAGGTAACCACCACCTGGGAATTAGAACTACATTAAAACAAAGAAAAACATGGGCAGCAGTGCAAAGTAGTAATTATCTGATTAATTCTCATTGTCACTGAGAAGCATACTTTTACCAGGCAATCATAATTACAATGAGAGCACCTGTGTTGCTTTGTTAAAATTTTAAAAGTTAATTAATATTTTCTTGTCAACAAATGGCAATGAAAATATTCGACATTTCCAGCTAAAATGACTCTTTGATGTTTCAACAACATTGGAAAATAAAATTTGCTATACAGAATTTATTTGTGAGATATAAGACATGAGAAATTGTGAAGCATTTAAAAAAAGATTTAAAAAGTAAAAATGCTAATTTCTAGAGAAACCTAATTAACATGCAAAGTGACATGGTTTATTTTGTAATAAAACCAGTGAAATAGTAAAATAAACCCACAACACTTTGCATAAAGTAAAAAATCTTCACATTTTTATTTTGTGGATTAGTCTTAGTAAATAGAGGTACTGTAATAATGAATCTTATCATTGCCTGTGGCATGTACATCCCACTATGATTTATCAAACTATCTTATACAAGCCCGTTATATGGTTTCCAGTTTTCAGTTGTTCATTTACTGAAAATATCTGTCAATTTTCTTTTTTTATTCCAGGCTAAATAATCATGACTAAGTTTCAGATAAGTAAAGATCTTATGATGCTTAACTCTGACTTTTATGTGGAATATCATAATGATGCTTTGATAAGGTAAATGATTAAATAGGATAAGAAAAAAATAATAGAGACTTGTCAGTGCTAAGCCATACTACCCAAACCTTTTCAGTTTTGCAATAAAATAATTCAAATTATATTCAACATAGAAAAAATGTGCCAGTGGGAAAAATTACTAAATTCAAAGTTAAAAATAACAATTTTCAGGTGAACAAGAAGGATAAATCCTCATCATGTCTAAGTGTTTTCAGCCTAAATTAGTAGACCAATACCTTTGAGTATCATACTAAGAGACTGAAAAGGAAGACTTCAAGGCAAGTATGGAATCTTCATGCATACTTCTCAAGACCATACTTCATATATTGCCTGTTTACACCAATGTATTCTTAATCTTGGTGTACTGTCTGTGGCTTAGCTGTAAGACTGACATAGGCACCTTGGATTCCCCTCAAAGACAGTAGAGAAAATTAGGATTGCATTGACATGATTCTTATTATCCCAAAGCAGACAGCAAAAATACATGGACTCAAAGTGCTTATTTCTCTGAACAGGCTGCAAGAATACCTTAAAGCTAACTAGATTTCGACCCTATTCCTTTTGTCTTTTGCATTTCATATAACATTGTGGTTTCATTAAACAAATTAACTTGATCAAGCATGATCTGCCTTCAGTAAACCAGCAAATATAAAAGTAAAAAAAAATATTGCTGTGATCCTGTTGATGATACTTGTGAATGAATACCTGCCTACCAATTTCTAGCAGAACGCTGTTTAAATTTCTGGTAAAGGACAGCTGATGGACAAGTTCTGTCTACTGCAATGGTACAACCAGTGTAAGGATTTATTATCAGTATGAAAATGGAACTCACACTACATATTACAGTAGTGAACATGACTTGGAAATTTCCAATTAAAAACATTAATTAATAACTTTATTCCAAACAATATGTAAAATCATCAAGAGAATTGTTTCAGACTCAACTAGGCAAAGGCATTTTAAAAATTCAGATCTTAAACAGACTTTTTCCATTGATTCATTTTTCATTGATTCATTTTTCCTTGATTCATTTTTCCAGTGATCTCCAAACAATAAAAATCACCCAACTGATTTATCTGTGTTCTGCACTCACAGTTAAACAATATATACTATGAGTTACTTGACAGAAAAACTCAACCACAAATAGCCCCACTGACCTTTTTGATACCAGAAAGGATTAACTTTTTCTGTAATTGTTCTTCATCTGGTAACTGTTACTAGATTTCTAGAACTGCTAGAGTAGTTTTAGATGACAAATAAAAGGCAGCTGTGATCTTGCTTGTTGAATAACTGTAGAAATAATAGTTTTGCTGAATTTATTCAGACAGCCCAGATAGTGGTGTCATAAATAGAGAAACTTTTCAGGTAGAGCAGAAAAAAAATGTTTTTCATGTTGATGGTGTATTGACCTTTCATTTTTCATTCTTCCCTTACTTTTAGGAGGACAGTACATGACTGAGTAAGGGCAATTCTTCTAGAGTTCTTAGAATTTATTGCATGGAGGCAAATCCTTTATTGTTTTGTAACCAGTTTGGAAACTGTGCTAGAGACATTTAGTCCACTTTTAAGCATCATCAGATGAAAATAATTAAGTTTTGATTCTGATTTTTCCTATTAATTAATAGTGATGCTGAAACACATTGAATAGTTAGTAGTGATGTCAAAAACCAGGCCATTCTTAAAGGTAGATCTGCAGGATTCTCTTTTTTCCAGGGATCTGGGTAAAAATTCATTTTGGTCCAGGAAGTTTTTGTTACTTTCAGTGAATTTTATTTCAGTTACTGCTCAAAAAATACCCAAACAGCTGGATTCACTGTCACTGCCAACTTAAAGGAAACTTACAAGATGTATCAAGAGAAAGCAAAAGTGCTGTTGGACTTAAATAGCATTTGAATGAGATATGAATCTCACTTCAGAAAACACTGAGGTAATACCATTAAGTTGATGATTAACAGGGTAGGAATTATTTCTTCTATCTTTTCGGAAGAACCTGTGTACATCTTTCAAGACTCTATTTGTGAGCATGTATCACAGAACTGCAGAATTACTGAGGCTGGAATAGACCTCCAAGATCATCAGGTCCAGCCTATGACCCAACACCATGACATCAGCTAGACATTGTAGTTGAGGTAAAAACCATGGCAGGCTCCTTAGTCCTGTAGTATGGGCTGATCTGAATTAGTCATGGTGTAGAAGATACACAGATCTTATTTTCATTGTAGACTGTAAAACTGAATCTTTTGAATGTTAAATTTAGTTTATTGAAATATATTTTTTATTGACTGATGACTGAAAATCATTGAGAAAACGCAGGTGGTTCAAAATGTAGGTGACTGCTTAATACACAGTGCTGACTACTAAGTGCTAATACTAGACCCGTATTCCACAGACAAGACTGGATTTCAGTTGGTTTCTGGGGACATGTACATTCTGCAAGAGTGTTGTTTTCTTCAGAGTGTGACAGAATTTGCTTGTGTGAACTTCTGTCCTTTCAGGGCTTGTTGCAAAACTCTATTTCTTACATTTGTTGGGGTTTTTTTGTTTTTGTTTTTTTTTTGTTTTTTTTTTTTTGTTTATTTGTTTGTTTGTTTTTGTTGTTGTTAGTTGGTTGGTTGGGTTGGTTTTGTGTTTTCGGGTTTTTTTCTTTTTTTTTTTTTTTTTTTGTTCAAACCCTTCAGAAAAGAAAGGTTTTATTGGATCAGTGACACAGTCCTGATCATACTGAGGTAAGATGAGAATATTTGTGGTTTGGGAGAAAACACTGAATACAAATATTGGCTATGTTATTATTTTTTTATGACATTTGGGTAAGAATTTAATATCCTGTGTTGGAATACAGGAACGCTGTTTTCATTTAGTGAATTTAATAGATTTAGCACCTTTCTTCTTTCAAATTCATTGTTTCAGAGCTTGTACTTC
The DNA here is from genome assembly GCA_024605025.1 of Megaceryle maxima. Lineage (NCBI taxonomy): Eukaryota > Metazoa > Chordata > Aves > Coraciiformes > Cerylidae > Megaceryle > Megaceryle maxima. Next base: position 22,970 of record JANHGN010003627.1, on the reverse strand, counting down.
TGCCTACACACAGAATATGTATCATTAACAAATATCTAACATGAAACTGCCATTTTGGTGTGAGTCTTTAGTGATACAGATACCCTAGATGGCGGAAAGACATGGGTTTTGCATTTTTCATACAGTTTCGCATAGTTTCGCGTCTGTGGTCATTCAGGATGAATACATATCTCACTATTTAATTTACTTGTGCCATCACATAGATCTTGTTGTAGAATAATTTATCCTTCAAAGTATTCCCTGATAAAGAAAGTGAAATTATGGCTTAGATTTATACAAGCACACCCTCCATCCAGTTCAAGGTTTATTTAACATGCTCAGAAGAAAGGAGTTAATATGACTGCATCAGTTGAAACAGATTTTAAAAATTTTGTTGCCCTACCTTATAGAAAGACAGCAAGACAGAAAATGGAAGAACGGGGGAACTCCTTGACCTGAACCTCAAAGGCCTGTCACTTTAAAGCTTCTGTTTTTATGAGTTGTGTCAAATGAAAAAACATTTCAGAATGTGGATGATGCCCCAGAATGTTATTTGAAGATCTTCTCCTGACTGTCAGGGAGAGTATAAGCAAAGAGACATAGAATATCAGTTTAGTCCCAAAGAAAATATTTAATTCCCCCTTTTTTATTGAATATTAGAACTGCACAGACTGATTCAGATCACTTTAATTAAATTCCCCTCAGTCAGGCTTTCAGGTGGTTACTCCAAACTTACCTGATATTAAAAGAGGAATTTGCCAGGGAAATTAAGTCTAAGTGTCTAAGTTACAGCAGCCTCAAGACAGGAGCTAATTCCATACAGGAAATTAATGTAAATTTATCAACATGTTTATTCTTATTTAGTGGAAAAACACCTTGTTATTTACCCTGGTAAATATTTGAGGTGCTCATCATCTTTTAAAAACATCTTATCTAACAGCGGATATAGAGAAATAATATAACTTCTTCATTGAAGGGTATTTTTCCCTTTCTTTTGTACACTACTCATTTTGTTTCTCTTCTGCATTTTTGATAGGGGTGATTTTTTTACATAGCAGAAAGGCTGTATCACATAGGGTGCCAAACTCTGTGCATGTCTAAAGTAAACTGAAGGTTTCCACAACAGACTATGTAACATGAATTTCTGCAGTCATTATAGGTAGGCAGTCAACACAGAGCCATAATGCTACTTCTTTTGTTTCTCTTCAGATCTTTGAAAACATTCTTTTTAAAAACAACTCACAGTATATGTGATTATGTATATGGTTTATTTTCTTTAAGTTACCAAGATAAATCAAGTAAAATGGGTTATTTAATTGGAAATGTATCTCCTTTTTTTTGCCAGTTGCTCCTCACATGATGTGGTTTATGAAAAAAAATGCCTCTGAATAGAAATAGGTTGATGTATTTCCATCCCTAGACTAGAAGACTGTGCTAAAATGCAGGAGGAAATGTTGGATATTACCCTTAAAGAATTAGAGAACAGAGTGTGTTTCAGGAGCATGCAATGTAAAGCTACAATTAATAAACATCTAAATTGAGTTATTCTGCCTGTTGAGTGTGCCTAATCCTGTGATAACAATATAAATTAATGGGGCTTTTTTATATGTTCCCAAATATGAATCTGGAAACCTAAGCGGTAGATATTGGCCTTCATCCTCCACCCAAACTACACAGAAAAAATATTTACACCACCCCACCCCTACCCAAATACTTCATTTAGAAGTAAATGGGAAAGGTGTCCGAGTAAAATAATTCATAATAATAGTAGTAATAGTAATAATCATAACCCTACCTAAACCCAGGCAAAATACACTGTGAAAATAGAACAATGCAAATACTGCCCTTTTACACTGTGGTAATAGATGATAGCACTAAATGCTGGATTCATAAATCCAGAAAGACCAATGTGGCTTGCATAATCCAAGCTACATAAATCCCTTGTTTGTAAACAAGAACATCTATTTTAAGATAATTTGTCTGATTTAAAAAAAAAATAAAATAAGCATCAGCAATAACTGAGGATCCACTCAAACCAGTCAGTTTCTTTTTCCTGCACAAGACAGAATCCTGCCTTTGTAGATAATGAAAAATAGTTGATGAACCACTACACCTAAACTGAGGTAGGCATAAATCCTTTTGAAGGCTTTCAAAGGTACTGAGCTTTTCCTTGATTGAACAGGAAAATGAAGCTCTTCTACTGGGAGCATTTCTTCACTAGATACCTATAATTGGTGTCAGCTGGCTGGCTAAGCCAGAGAAATTAGCTTCCTTCTCTGATGTCTTTTGAGTTGGACAGCCTTTTCAGACACTGTTCTCTGGGACAAACTTCTTCATCTGGCAAACACAGATTAATTCTTTCTTTGTGGAGGTGCAACATTATCAGTTGTAGTGAAGTACATATACAATGCATATATAAAAGTCTGTTTCTATCTCACTAATCTGGAGTCTTTTTTTTTTTCCCCTAAAATAGACTTCCATCAATAAACAACATCTCCTAAAAGCAAAATCCTAGAAAAATAAAGGATTCCTGCATGTAACCAAGATCAAGTGTTTGCAAAGTAAGACGAAAAGAGTTCACACTGAAAATTTTACTTTAGCCAACTTCCTTCATTTACTCCAGATCTTCCCTGGCAGTTATGGGTAGTCTGTGACCTGACACTGGCAGAGAAATGAGTCCCAGCTAAGCAGAATTCAAACTGGTTTGGAAAAGGTCAAATCTATAAATTTATCCTGGAAACTGACTGCTTAATGTCAATGAAATATTAGGGTTACAAAGTACATAAAGGAGGAAGAAAGCACCTCTCCAGTAGATATCATGGTTTTGAATGGTTCTGCGGTACACAATCTGATGAGGGGTCAGAAGTGTGAATGATGGTATCAGGAACAAGATATTAAAACCTTGGCAAGATAAGAGGTAAATAATGTAAGAATTTCAACCAGGGTTCTGGGCAACAAAAAGACTGTCCAGCATCAGCTAGTCTGGAAAAAAAAACCAACCTGAAGGTCACCTAAGATGAAAAAAAGCTGTAATAGCCTCTGCCTTTTGTTTGTTTGTTCATTTGTTTCCGTTATTTTTGCAAAGCATCTTTAAAATGTACTGAATCTTCATTCCCTGCCTTTATCCTAATATATGAAACACATCCAGGAATATTCTGGGCACAAAGACCAGCTGGCATAGAACAACCTGTGTTTATTCAAGTGTTACCATTTCCAGAGAGTGGCAAAGGTGCCTCTTGAGGATGTTTCCTGGGACCTTGCAAGTGCTGAATCATGCCCAAGTTTTGTCTGTGAGAATGTTACTTGGCCTGAACCCAAAGCATGTCAGGGACCATTCTCACAGTTCAGACGAATAGACTTTCAGGTTCCAGTGGCTGGTAAAATCCCTGAATGCATTTCAGTTTACTTGGCTATCACACACAGGGCTTCATCCAGTGCGCTGAGAGCAATTGTCTTCCCTAAGCTAATGCTGGAAAACACTCACAATAATTTGTGCATGCTTATACACAGGCACTTGCTGCTTGCTATGCTGGGATAAGATTTTGGATTTCCTACATGCCAACATTTCATTTGTAAAAGTTTTCAATCTGGTCCTGAGTATGAGGGATTAATTTTCATGTCTCCGTTGCAAAATTGCTCAGTTCAATTGAAATTTCAAGAGAAAATGCTTCTAGCTGTTTGGTTTGGGGATGTAGTATCTCACTAAATGTTTACCATTGCCTTTCATACTATCATCTAGTAAAGGTATGTATGTGCAGTTATTTGGAGGTGTAAGCTTGCATATGCAACAGTAAAAGTCCTAAACTGTGTGATTTTTGTCTCCTGGTCATAACACAAGCTTGTGCTAACCTGAGATATCACTTCTATCTAAATATGACACATTCAAACATGTCCCTCTTCATCTAAATCCATGCTTATCTGGTCTCCATTCAAATAGCCTAATTTTTCTGTACTGGTTCTGTCCTAACCACATGAATTTGCAAACAAGGAGGATTTAGCACTGTGAAATTATCCTACAAAACATATACATCTAAGTAGTACACAGACATAAGTAACAAAAAGGCAGGAAAACAACATCACTAACATCAACTTCTACAAAAAAACTGTAACAACTTTAATAGTAAAATCTTCATTTTTCTTGGTCAGTGTGCCAATCAGCTTCAACTTTTAGTCTTCACTGGAATAAGCAATAAAACATACATTATTTAATTATTTAAATGATAAATTGCTTATTTTCCTCATTATTCCCATAGATACGAAGGAGGAAAAATGCAAATAAATTTATTTTCATTATGAACAAATTCTTTTTCAAAGAGAAGTATTTCCATAAATCATCGGTAGAATTTCAGCTTTTATGACAAAATTATTCAGCCTATGACTGTCTGATTAAGAAGTTATTTTTTTCCATGATGCAAATGTTTTTAAAACTGTTACTTCAGAACAGTTAAATGGAACATTGAAGTCACTTCCTAATGTCACTCTGCAAGCCTTCGCTAACAGAGGTTCCTCTCCTGTTCCAAAATGGGCAATTAGAAAAGAGCGACAGCTGCTGAGGTAGCAAATGTCAATGTCAAACTGGTGATAAAAATACTGTTTTTTCTTTTCAAAAAGAAACCTTTACAAATAATGTGGTGGAAAAATTACAAGAAATCATCTTGTCAGACTGGGATTTCTTAGCCTTTCAGTTCCTAACACTTGGTTTAGTTTTGTGATTGTATCTAAGGACCCAGAAAACCTAGACTCAGAAAAATGGACATACCTGCCAGTATAGGTAAATTGGAAGAGAAGAAACATTGTGGAGAGAAGGTACAAGACTGGGTACTTCTAGGAAGATGGAACAGACATCCATAAGCATCATCAATATATTAAATCTTAATCTATCTAGTGACTAGATTTTCTGCCAAGTCTCTTAGAAGAAAAGGAAATAAATCAACTTGAGCACTTGAAAACTTTATGTGATCCTGTTGTTATAAGAAGGTTTGGGAAGGAAAAGGAAGGAAAGGGACTATTTTAGTTGGAAGTGACTTACAATAATCATCTGATCCAACTGCCTGAGCACTTCAGGGCTTACCAAAAGTTAAATCATATTATTAAGAGCATTGTCCAAATGCCTCCTAAATTACAATAGGCTTATGGTGTCAAACACCTCTCTAGGAACCCTGTTCCACTGTTTGACCACCCTCTTGATAAAGAAATGCTTCTTAAGATGTAGTCTGAACATCCCCTGTTACAACTTTTAACCATTCTCACATGTCCTATCACTGAATCCTAGGGAGAAGAGATCAGGACCCCTGTCTCCCCTTCCCTTAGGAAGATGTAGAGATTGATGAGGTTACAAGTCAGACTTCATGTTCATGTTTTCCAAATTAGAGAAGCCAAAGTCCTCAGCCACTGCTCATAGGACATGCCTTTCAACCCTTTCACCAGCTTGCCCACCTCTGAATGCATTCAAGGATCTTAACATCCTTTTTAAAAGATGGTACCCAGAACCACACACAGTACTCATGGTGAAGCTGCACCAATGCTAAATACAGTGGGACAATCATCTCTTTTGACCATCTGGTTATGCAGTGTTAGATGCATCCCAGGATGCATTTTGTCCTCTTGGCTGCTAGGTCACACTGCTGGTTCATACTGAGCTTTCTGTTGACCAGCACTCCAGATCCCTTTCTGAAGGGCTGAGGAGCAAGAACTGAAAAGACAGTGGAAGCAAGGAAAGTTTTGGTCTTGACATACAAATACGATAGTTATATTTCACACATGTAATAGCTTCAAAGTTTTACCATGTTGTTCAGTCCACCTGTGGACAATGAAAGGCAGGCACCATGCTTGTACTTCTCTCATGATAAAGTCTCACTGCTAAACCTATGTTGGGAGTAGGTCTGAGTTCACAACTTTATAGTTCCTCTGTCAAGTCCCTGGCAGGCTGAGTTGGGTTTTCACCCTGATAGAGACTCTCCTGATCATGCTCCATTGAATGCATCTTTATCAGTAAATGAAATGACTAAAGAACTATTTTCTGCCCCTGGGAACAAGTGGTACAACACATCACACCTTTGTGGTTGAATCTTTCAAAATGGGCTGTCCACATCTGTTCTGCCTACTGGGAACAATCCCGTCTATTCTGTGCTCTGTGGCTAAGAAACATGAGAAACACAAGAGTTACCAACTGACACAAGCTAGAAGAATGCAAGGGAGAAAGTTTATGGTATCACAATGATTTGCTCAAACTGTGTCTTGCCTTGATGCCTTATGTACAAATATAACTATGATCCTGCAATGGACCTAAATGATGTTCACTATATTTACACAGACAAATACAAGCTAGAAATTTAATAAAATAACTAATTCTCAATATTGGGATAAGATCTCAAGCACTCAGTATTTAGACCAGCTTCCTTCCAGGTTCTACTTCACTTTATAAACAATTCCATGTCACAATCAGATCTTATGGGTTTTTAATCCTTCCCATTTACCAATTATTTTACTTTCAGGCAAAAAGGAAAGTGTGTAGAATTACCAGAATTCACCAAATGGGTAGGTCACAGATATAATGTTTTCTATATTTTCCATCTGAGCTTCTCAACTGATGTTACAGCAAGGCAGAGCTAAATAAAGCTAATTAGCTCTTTCTTACCCTTTTAATCTCTTAACATCTGTCTCACAGAAATAAAACATTGATAAAATAAAGCCAACTATATCTGTGACAACTTCTTAATAACATGTCAATAAAATGTTATTAAGAACATATAACTCCTGAGATCTTTGGATTAAATAGTCATTTTGCTAAGTATTGTAAATAGCTATCTAGATGAGGCTATTTGTATGAATATGAGAATATAAGAAGTGTAATAAGGGATCAGATCAAAGATTAATTTCAATAATTATCATGTTCAATAATAAACATGTATGTGAATGGCCATTACTGAATGCCTAAAGAAGAATGGAGAACAAAGACAGATATTTACGCCAAATACACATTGTAGCAGATCTGTGGCTCTAAGAATTTCTGAGCTAAAAGTGGTTTATTCTACACAAATAATTTTATTTTATTATTATTATGTTTTCTCATTATTCAGAGGACAACATGGAGAAAAAAAAAGCCTGGATCTACTAAATATATCATGTACGGTTTATGTATATGTCATCTGCTCAGACCAGTTAAAGTGATAGAAACATAGAAACATAGACACATAGAAATGTCTGGGTTGGAAGGGACCTCTAGAGGTCATCTAGTTCAACCTCCCTGCTGAGAGCAGGGACATCCTCAACTAAAGCAGGTTGCTCAGAGCCTTGTCAAGTCTCACCTTGAATGTCTCCAGGAATGGGGCCTCAACTACCTCCCTGGCCAATTTGTTCCAGTGCTCCACCACTCTCATGGTAAAGAACTTCCTCCTTATTTCTAATCTAAATTCACTCTTTTCTAATTTAAAACCATTGCCCCTCATCCTTTTGCTACAAGCCTTGGTAAACAGGCCCTCTCCATTTTTTTAATAAGCTCCCTTCAGGTACTGGAAGGTCACCACTAGGTCTCCCTGGAGCCTTCTCCAGGATGAACAATCCCAGCTCCCTCAGCCTGTACTCATAGGACAGGAGTTCCAGCTCCCTGATCACGCTTCTGGCCCTCCTCTGGACCCACTCCATCAGGTCCAGGTCCTTCCTGTGCTGAGGGCTCCAGAGCTGGATGCAGTATTCCAGGTGATGCACCAGCTTCTGGGGATTTTTAATCATTGCTACCTAATGCCAGTGCAAGGACAACATCTTCAGCAGGTGAATCATTTTCATTTTGGTATAGTTATGTTCCTGAGACCCAGTCTCAGAAATGATGGACTGTTTGGATAAAGACAGCAGCAGTAGGAAGTTTTTGGCAAGTTCATCATATCTTATGAGGTGTTGCTATTTATTTTTCATATAAAAAGAAATGTAAACATTTTAGAGATGCCAAAGCAGTTTAGCATCTTGAAATTCCTTTAGTTTTAATGAAAAAAGTTTTTGATACTGTTTGACACTTTTGTTTCCACTAAAAATAACCATGAATTCCTTGTTTACCTTGAAGGTACATTTTTCAGTGAATAAGAAACTTCTTTCCTGATGTCACCACTATTTGCCTTTTTTTTCCATGCTTAGAGGTATTAGTACTATTTTGAAGGCCTAGATAATGATATTGTGATGTGTGACTGAACAGAGAGACTGCTGTTACAACTCAGAAATAAAACAATTACATTACCGCCTGAGGCACTGGTTTATATGTTAGCAAAATCTTCACTTAAACTTTGTCACTTTCTACATTATCATAGGACTACAGTGGCCTTCCAGCAGATAAAGGAAATCATGAGCTGATATTCTTATCATCTACCATTTAACATAGCACATATGTATGTGAAAGAAACAAGATATAAGAAACAGTAGAAAAAGAGATTGATCTGACGTGACTGCCTACACAGCTTGCTGAACATTTTATACTCTGACAATGAAACATATTTCTTTAGAATAAACATGTATAATTTGGAGAGAAAAGTCCTCATGATCAAAGGAATAAGTTTTGCAAATTAGAAGAACTGAACTGAAAAGTAAAATCACTGAACAGAATTAGTTCTGTTCTCACTAAAACCAGGACATTATGTGAATTGCCTTTCAGTTTATTTATAAAGGTTGGGCTGCTGAGAAGGTTAATTAATAAAGTATAAAACAGGTTCTGTCATGATAGTCTAAAGAACCTATTATTCAATTTTGTTAGATTTTCCAAATATGCTAATGCATGGCTTCTTTCACTATTTTAAGGATTAAGAATTGATTCTACTTTTTTAATGCAAATGTTTCTTTTGTAATTATGGTGTTCTAGCCTTTCTGGCCTTCATCATATTTTAATTTATATGAATCATTTGCTTTTGAACACAACTCAATCCTACATTTGGGAATTGAACAGAGGCAAAATTATCTAGCTACTGACAACATTGTGCTTTGATTTTTCTTCTATTTTTTAAGTTCACTGCATGTTTATATCCATGGGCAATGAGTCCTAATATTATCTTGACAAGCTTATTTTTACATTTGTCACAGTCCAAGGAAGTTTAGTAAAGAAGATCACTATGGCAAGTCTGCTATCATGGACCTTTTATATAGACAAAGACACACCACAGAATGGGACAACTCCCATCTGTCCAAAATTTCTATCCTCTGTTACTGTCATATTGCTCCATTTTTTGGAAATGGAAAATTTTAAAGGTTTTTTTACTGCTTCAAACTGATGGCTGCTTATACTCTTGAATAAAATTTTCATTATATCAATGTGTCTGTTAGCTAAATGCATCTTCTTTAGTCAGAAGAGAAGACATTAAGAGCCCCTATTACAAGAAGGACATAGATGTACTGGAATGTGTCCAGAGAAGGGCCACAAGGATGATCAGTGGGCTGAAGCACCTCTCCTATGAGGACAGACTGAGAGAGTTGGGGTTGTTCAGTCTGGGGAAGAGAAGTCTCCAAGGACACCTTATTATGGCCTTCCAGTATCTTAAGGGGGCCTACAAGAAAGCTGGGGAGGGACTTTTTAGGCTGTCGGGTTGTGATAGGACTAGAGGGTATGGATTAAAACTAGAGAGAGGTCGATTCAGGTTAGACGTTAGGAAGAATTTCTTCACCATGAGGGTAGTGAGACATTGGAACAGGTTGCCCAGAGAGGTGGTGGAAGCCCCATCCTTGGAGATTTTTAAGACCAGACTGGATGGGGCTCTGAGCAACCTGATCCAGTAGGAGGTGTCCCTGCCATTGTCAGGGGAGTTGGAACTAGATGATCTTTAAAGTCACTTCCAACCCTGACAATTCTATGATCCTATGATTTCTTCTCTGTTTCAGATCAACAGGGAAATTTCAGCAGTTCCAGTCAGCCTATTAGACATCATGAAACATTTATGCCTTCATGTGCTTTTAACTAAAAATTATTATATATACAACTCGGAGTAAGAAGTCTGTGGCAACAGATCCGTCATACAATAAAGTCATCAGACTAGGCAAAAAATTGCTGAATTTGCTGATAAATGTACTGTGCATGAATATACTTTGAAGTCAGGTGTTTGGAGAAACACTTCTCATGCCACTGATGTCTATGAAAATGAGGTGAAAGAGAAAATGGTTTTTAAGTCTTCAAAAATCTATTCTTTCAGCATTTTTACAAAGCCTTAGATGACCTTAATTCTGACCAAAACATTTATCAGTATTTTAGAAATCTTCAAACTTGTAATGTGTTGTTGAGTGTCTAAAACACAGTCAAACTGTTTTCATCCTTTGGTTCTAAGAGAGATGTTCACATCATTATTGTGTGCTGCAACAATCATAAATTATTTTTTTTTTTACCATCACCATGTACAATCCACATAATTGGGACATGCTTAATCAGTAAATTACCAAGGGAAGTGTAATGACTTTTCATTAGGATAGTTGCGTCATCAAGCAAAAGTAGTTTTGCAGTTAAAGCACAGAAGTATGCAATTCACTTCATATCTCTCTGCCTCTTTCATTTCCCCTTTCTCTTTCTCTCTCTGCTTCACACACAAACTCTATCAGTGACATTTATGAACCCATAAAATGAGGCAAATGCCTGCTTCACAAGGAAGCTGCTTCTCAAGGGGTAGAAAACATGCTGTGAAGTTGTACCATGTGAGGCAAAGATGTTCTAATACCTTCAGGATACTCCTATACTGCAGAACAGATCTTAGGCCAGGAGTGACCATGGTTGCAGAAAGAACACTGGTTTACATGTCTCTGCTCTGTCATTGCAAATTTTCTGGTTTTGCCCTGGGATCATAAGAACAAGCTGCCAGACAGGATCATCCATCCATTCCTTCCTTCTTGTATTAGCAACAAATGCTTAAGGAAGGAAAGATGAACAGTTGTAGCAATTTTTTTTCTGTGTACTGTAGGCAGGTCTAGTAGAGTCTGTAGCCATTTAACAGTCTAGTTACATCCTGTTAATTTTTAGATTCATATTGATCCCTAGGCTTTTTGGATCATCTATGTCTTATTTATCCTTGATGGGGGGTTATGCAAGTAGTGGCATAAAGAGTTTCACAACTTAATCTCCTTAAGAAGATTGTCTCTGCCACACTATATATCTCAAAAAAAAAGGTCAAGGTCCAAATTCCTGCTTAGTTAATGCCACTCAGAAATGTTCTTTCAATGAAGAATTTGGGACAACAAAGAGAGGAAAATGGTGGTATGCACTTTTCCAAGAACAGTGAACATATGACTGGAGGATTTTTATTATTTACACATTTGTGGCAGAGCTCTTGTGTGAGAATAAACAGCGCAAAGACAAGGAGGCTCGTTAACTTTCTAAGAGGTGTTAAGTACCAGCTTCACTGAAGGGCTTAGACTCAGCTGCCCTCTCCAAGCTAAAAGTGATCATTGGTATCTAGCTTCTGGGAAAGATGAGAACACATGTATTTTATTCTGCTGATTAGTTAGCTAAAGAGGAACATTCATATCTTGCTATTCAGGGAAAGAACTTGCCTCCCCGCATGAACACTCAGTAATACCAGAATTGCCATGCACATGTTTTCTCTACATTAAATTCTGTACACATTTTTTTTCTGAATCTGAAGGAAATTTAGGGTTAACATATTTTTAAAAACCCAAAACACTTGTCAGTATGTGTTGCTCATTATAGACTCATTCTCCTAGCACCACTGGTAGCCTGAGGATGGCAATGTGTAACCTTTCATAATTATCTGTTTATAGCTGGGCTGGAAGTCATTTTCTCATGGTGTAATTTATGGTCAGTGGCAGGCTCCCCTCATCCTCACTTTAAGGAACAGTGCCAAGGGCAATATGCCAATCCTAACACAACAAATCTTACGGCTGGTATGCACTTGTGTTGAAGAAATCACAGGAACAAAGCTTCACTGCCAAAACTTTATTGTGTAGCTTCAACAGATTCTATCCTGTGAAGAAATCAGTCCCCAGTGTGTATGAACCAGTGGGGAAGAGTTTAAATAATTCCCCATATCCAGAGAAGACATCAATGCAACTTGGCACCCAGCAAAGATGTCTTTTTTTTTGCTGGAGAGTTAATTTTGGTTCACAAGGTGGGCATGGGGAAATTTGTGCACACATAAATCTCAAGTCTATTTCCAGTATGGCCAAGTGAACTTGTGTTTGGGAATAAGGTTAAAAGTATCTTAGAGATAAATCTTTCTGAGTTGTTTTTTTTTTGTTTTGTTTTTTTGTTTGGTTTTTTTGGGGGGTACTTTATGAACCTTTCCACATCAAAATAGTTTATAACAATATTATCTGAGCTCTAGGTGAGACCACCCAGTAGACTCCATAGACAAGCTTTAGTTCAATGGACTGAAAACCTTACCTTTCTTCCCATTCTTCCCTATGCCCGACAGCATATCAACAGTTTCTAAAGTTCCTTTACTGCATTTTTTAATTTGTGGTGGGATATCCAGAATTCATATGTTACCGAGTTCCTGAAGGCACAAAAGTAGTAATTCAAAATGACTATGAATTGTAACCAATAGTAAAGTGCACAATAATATTGCTTTTATAATCTCATGATAATCTGTTAGAAAATTTTGTGTTCTAGAATCTCTAATTTAAAATTTGTATCAAATGCCTTAAATATTCTACAAATTCTCACAGCTCTGACCAATGTGTCAAGCCAGTCTCTATGCTATTAATGACGATTATTTATAAATTACTATTTAAATTTAAAATTCTGTACAAAGACTAGATAATTAATTTGACATGATAGGGAGGAACATATGTTTTTGCCAATTTTAGGTATGTTTCTGGGAGGACATCCTGTCTTGCTATCAGCTGACTTGAGTGTTAACTGTTGGATGTCCATTAAAATAGATACCATATAAATCAATGTCCATATATAAAAAAAGTCCATCCTCACTAGGAAACAAAGAAGCTAGAAAGCTTGTCTATAGCTATGTTACCAAGAATTTCTGTACAGAAATTCGCTAGTGTAGAGAGCATCTCCAGCATTGTTGTAAATGTCTGTGATGAGCTTATGGGTGTGAATGTGCTTTTAAGATCCAAGGTACTTTGAGAAGGAAGAGTGAGTGAAGAATGAAAGGCTCATGACCGTACACAAAAGAAAAGTACTTTATAAATGAACAGGGGTCTCTGCATGCTGATCCTGCAAGTCTCAGATGGCCTCATGCTATTTTTTCTGCCAGCACAGCTAAAGTTATACATTTCACTGCCTCACATGTGAAAATTTTGGAGTATTTTATTTTCACATGCTGAGTTATCTTTATGTAGTTTTAAAATGTGCAAATAACTCATTACTTAGGTGACATAATGAAGGTATCACTGATGACATGAAGATGCTGCACAGATATGGGCAAAGGTTTATCAAATTATGTAAGTGTTATTTGCATTTGGTTGAAGTGCTAGACAGTTTGTGACAGGTCTTTTTAAAAAACACTCTAAGATTTTTTCTCCATAGATTTTTTTACAAGTATGTAGGAAGAATATATGAGAAACAGGTGATGTTAGATATGATGTGCATCAGGTGAGAAAATGTGAACTGACAAATAAGCAATATAATTTCTATTTTAATTTACAATAGATAGCACCTACATCACATGATTATTCTTTTTGTGTTAATACCTATTCATCTGAATGGCATTTATGAACATACACAATAATCTGCACAAGAACAGTGCAATCTAAAAGCACAGATATAAATTAGGATATCTTCATAAATGAAAACTCACTTAGAAAAATGTTTAATTTCTTTTGTTTCCAGAGAATATTTTCTCTTTCCTGCTTCACTCTGTTCTGTTTTCATCTTTCCCACCCTCCTGTTGATTTGTCTGTTTTTGTTTGTGACCAAACCCAGTATTGCAACCTCTCTTTAGTCCCAATAATTTTGTTCAGCCAAATTCTCAGTTAAATAGTAGAATGGGGTAGTGAAACCTGTGGACACATTCAGAAGCTGGAAAGTCAAATGCCTCTGGTCATCTGATTTGGGGTTATAGTTTTTGGCATGTCTTGTTCTTATGGGACCAAATTAAAAATTACACAGTTTAATCCAAAAATGAAATTTTCCATTACATGCCCAAATGTGCCTATGTGCTCCCGCAATAAAGGTAAAAATAAAAAATAATAAACAGTTTTAATTGGTAACACAACAGATGTTTCATCTCACCCTGGAAGATAGGTACTAAGCTGGCATAAATCCCAAAATAGGATGTTCCCCAATGAAGTAATCACAAATTATTCATATGAAGCTCTAGTTTCAAGACAGAGGTTGAATTCAGTGGCAAAACAGCATGTATTCAGTGCAGAAACAGAGGCTTTTCTTCAAAGGGCTCACCATGGGCTTGCTTCACCCAAGCTCATGGAAGCAGCATGTGTGTTTTCTGCCTGGCTGCATTTCCACTCCTTCAATACAAAACTCTTCACCCAGTAAGCAACAGGTTCCAAGGTTCCCATGCCTCCAGAATGGGAAGATGTGGTAATTTACTGAGTCTTCAGTCTCTTGGGTATTTGTTTTTTTTGGGTTGCTTTTTTTTTTTTTTTTTCTGTGCATTTTTCTTAGAATCCTTGACTGAAAGAAAAGACAGGGTTGAGGCCATGATATTGTAAATTTAATTTACCACACATTTTTCATCTTAAAACAATTATAATGCAACCTAAACTAAGTACTTGCATTTAAGTAGTAAAATTTCAAATAGATTCAAATAAAACAAAACAAAATATGTGTTGTAGATAATGGGATTATGTACCTAATACTTAATGGTTATGTAAGCATGACTAAGTCAGCCCACATATATGATTAACTGACACATATTAAATCATCTGTAAACTTCATTTACTGTTGCTTGTCTGTTTCTTCCTACTAGAGAATGTTCTATTAATGGCAACAACTACAAGATAATAATGGCTAATTGTTCTTCCACAAATACTGATTCAGAGATTTTTGTAAAACAAAGGTTTGTTTGTTGGTATTTTATTTGTGTTAGAACATTTCATCTTGAAGCATGTATTTTCTGATTAGCTCACCCTGGTCAACAGTCCCAAAATTTTCCTTAAAGTAGTGAATGTTGCTGGTTCCTTGATAAGAACTCTTGCTAAGGAGGGTCCTGTGGGAGATTATTTAGGTCAACATCTTGTCAGGAGCTGAAAATAAGAAAACTTTGACAGACAGAGTCCCATTTTCTCCAATATCAAATACAGACTAATGCTAGTCTATAGCATTATACAGGAATTATTTATTCATGAACATTAGAAAATAAATTGTCTTTTTTTTTTTTTTTTTTTTTTGTCTTTTTTTTTTTTTTGGGAAAGGGGAAAAAATAACATCACATGACTCCAAGTCATATGACCAGAAGCATTTGACTTTCCAACTTCTAAATAAGTGTTCACTACCCCATTCCACTATTTAACTGAGAATCATGGCTGAATAAAACTATTGGGATTAAAGAGAGGTTGCAATACTGGATCTGGTGACAAGACCTGTTGCGGTTACTGGTAGCTATGTTATTTCTGAAACATAGGGATATGACTCAGAGACGTATACTGTTCAGACAATAATATAAATTAGTAGACAATACAGTAAAGCACAATTTACTCCTCTGGTAACCATGTAACTCTTAGCTTAGTAGCAGTAAATCTTCAGCTTACTGTTTCTTTCATGATATCCAAGTGAAATAGCATCAGTGTGAAAACTAAGATATAAATCCACCTGGATTCAGTCATTTATAAATCTGGTAAGCAGAAACAGCTTCAAGAAAAAGAGACAGGTTCCTACTGTCAACATTTTGTGATCCTTCTAACATGAACAAAGCCCAGGCTTATATACTCTATTACTGTCTGTAATGTAGTCTGCATTTTCTAAAGGGGAAAAAAAAAAAAAAAAAAAGACTAAAAGAGTTCACAGATTAGTTTGTTTGGTGTGGTGTCCTAAAAATACTTTTTCTGATCTAAGAAAGATTGGCAAGGGATAATATAAGACAAGGATTTTTTTATATTTATTTCATTTAATATTGTACTTGGTTACTACAAACAGCAGAGAATGTGGCTCTAGTCAAATATATGCATGCGTCACCAAAGACTAATCTCACTTCCCCTCAGGTCAGCAGACACATCTTCAAAGTCATCAACAGGAAATTAATCAGATGCCATGTGCACTGTAAAGAAAGACAAGTAAAAAGGAGACCGGAAAGCAGAAAACTGTTGCCTCTTGAATTTATATTACTATCTTGATATGGTCTCATTGAAAAAAAAATAAAATAGGAAACTAAGAACAAAATCACCAAAAAACCAAAAACAAAACCAAATAAACAAACAAACAA